>PVJC01042174.1:0-15037 GCA_004026665.1 Murina feae
TAAAGTGGTAGTTGGAGTACAGAGTCAGATTTCATTAAACTATGAAGAAAAATTTAAGTTATATTTGAAAACATCAGCCTCGTTTTGGGTGTAGATCTGATGATTAGGTTGTGGGTAGGGTACAGGGAAGAGAGAATAAAAACTTCCTAGGAGAAGGGGAGCAGATGGAGGAGAAGCTAGCATGTGGAGCAGTGACAATATTAAATAAAGAATCACCCAGTGTTGCTTCCTGGAAATCACCATGTCCCCCAAGTGCCTACATTTCACAGTCATGGGCCTTCTCACTCTTTCATATTGTTGAGAAATACAGGGATGGGCAAAAGTAGGCTTACAGTTGTAAGCATGTGAAACAGTTTATTCTTGCATTATTATTAACTAGGGGCCTGGTGCACAAGATTCTTGCACTGGAGGTGGGTCCCTCAGCCCTGCTTGTGACCTCTCACAGTCCGGGACCCCTTGCTCCTTACCACCCGCCTGCTCGCTGCTCCTTAACACTTGGCTTGCCATTCCTTAGTGCTGCCACAGAGGCAGGAGAGGCTCTGCCACCGCCACTGTGCTTGCCAGCCATAAGCCTGGCTTCTGGCTGGGTGGTGCTCCCCCTGTGGGAGCACACTGATGACCAGGGGGCAGTTCCTGCATTGAGCGTCTGCTCCCTGGTGGTCAGTGCACATCATAGCGACCGGTCATTCTGGTTGTTCTGCTGTAATGGTAGCTTGGGCTTTTATTATATAGACTAGAGGCCTGTTGCACAAAATTCGTGCACAGGAGGGGAGGTTCCCTCAGCCCAGCCTGCACCCTCTCCAATCAAGGACTGCTGGCAGTCAGACATCCCCCTCACAATCTGGGACTGCTGGCTCCTAACTGCTCACCTGCCTGCTGGTCTGATCACCCTCAACTGCCCCCCACACTGGCCTGGGTGCCCCCGACTGCCCCCCCCCCCCGCTGCCTGGTTGCCCCTATGTCCCCCTCTGCTAGCCTGGTTGTCCCTAACTGCCCCCCTGCCCAGCTGGCCTGGTCGCCCCATGCAGCCTGCTGTTCCATCGTTACTGTGAGGGCATCCTGACCCATTTGCATATTACCATTTTATTAGTATAGATTATTGTATTGTTTTCTAGACAAACAACTGTAAACCCACTTTTGCCAATCCCTATATATTAATGCTATAGTCTGATGCTGAAAATGCCATTAGGCACCACCATATTTATTTGAGAATTTTAAAAACTAATACTTTAAAATAATTCTGGACAATGAGAATTGCCATAAAGAACCTCCAAATATATGAGAAACATGGAAGTGTAAATTTAATAATTGTATAAAAAGATTATGATTAATCAAAAAGGAAGGCTTCCTTAAACATGGCCAAAAAATGAAGAGGTCACAAAGAAATTTTAAAGTTTAAACTTTAGCAAAAAATCCAAGCAAGGTCAAATGAGCAACAAAGGAATTGTGAAAGATGTGTATAATGTATATGCCTTATCAAATATGAATGTTTTTCAACTAGAGGTCAGGTGAATGAAATTCATGCACTTGGGGTGGGGAATGGGGGTCCCTCACTCCAGCCTGCACCCTCTAGCAGTTAGGGATCCCTTGAGGGATGTCCAACTGATGCCTGTGGGCCACCAGAGGGGCAGCTTCTGCATTAAGCATCTGCCCCCTGGTGGTCGGTGCACGTCATAGTGACCGGTCATTCTGCCGATCGGTTGATTTGCATGTTAGTCTTTTATTATATAGGACTAGAGGTCTGGTGCATGAAATTCATGCGGGAGGGGGGGCAGTGTCCCTCAGCCCAGCCTGCACCCTCTCTAATCTGGGACCCTTCTCACAAACCAGGACTGCTGGCTCCCAACAGCTCACCTGCCTGCTTGATTGCCCCTAACCGCTTCTGCCTCACAGCCTGATCACCCCCTAATCACTCACCTGCCAGCCTGATCAATGCCTAACTTCTCCCCTGCTGGCCTTTTTGCCGCCAACTGCCCTCCCCTGCTGGCCTGGTCATCCCCAACTTCCTTCCCCTACAGGCCTGGTCCCCCCTCAAACTGCCCTCCCTCCATGCAGACCTGATCGCCCCCAATTGCCCTCCCTTGCAGGCCTAGTCACTCTCAACTGCCCTCCCCTGCAGGCCTGATCACCCACAACTGCCCTCCCCTCTGGCCATTTTGTGGCGGCCATCTTTGACCACATGGGGGAAGCCATCTTGTTTTTCAGAATGATGGTTAATTTGCATATTACCTCTTTATTATATAGGATTATTTTATAGGTTGTTTATAAGAATGTCTGGCATCTAGTAAAAAATAAACATTAATTATTATTATCAACCCTAATTTATAATAATAAAAGCATAATATGTTAATTAGACCAAACGACCTTCTGGACAAAGCTAGGGCTATGAGAGAAGCCTAGGTCCTGGGTGCCTGCTGGCAGCTGGAGGGAAGCTGGTGCCGGCAGCCAGGGGAAGGAAGGCCTACTCTTGCATGAATTTCGTGCATTGGGTCTCCAGTTCATAATAAAATCTCACAAATTAATAGCAAAATGATAAGCATTCTAATGCAAAGATTACCAATAGTCAATTCACATAAAATAAATAGCTATGATCAATAATTATATCAAAAGATCTTCAACCTCATTAGTTATAAGAAATACAAATAAAAGGAACACATGGCTATCACTTTTGACCTTTCAAATAGGAAAAGATACAAAGATTAGTACTAGGCATTGTTGGATAGAGAATCAAGGACCAAGAATTCATGTGCTCTGCTTGTATGAATATGAATTTGAACAATTTTCTAAAAACATAATTAAATTTATTGGGACAACATTGGTTAATAACATTATATAAGTTTCAAGTGAACAATTCTATAGTACATCATCTGTATATTGTGTTGTGTGCTCACTACCTAAAGTCCAGTCCCCTTCTATCATCATGTATTTGATACCCTTCACCTTCTTCATCCTCCCTCCTTTCCCTTCTGGTATCTACCATAGTGTTACCTGTGACAATGAGTTTATTTTATTTGTTTGTTGCTTTCTGTTTTATATCCCCCGTATGAGTGATATCATATGGTTCTTATCCTTTTCCTCCTGACTTATCTCAGCCTGATACTCTCAAGATCCACCCATGTTATTACACATAGCAATATTTCATAATTTTTATAGCTGAGTAGTATTTCATTGTATGCCTGTACCACATCTTCTTTATCCAATCATCTATAGAAGGACACTTAGGTTGTTTCTATGTCTTGGCTATTGTGATTAATACTGAAATGAGCATAGGGGTATATATATATCTTTATGAATAAGTGTTTTCAAATTTTTCAGAAGAGGAATTGCTGGATCACATGGTAGCCCTACTCTTATTTTTCTTGAGGAAACTTTATACTGTTTTGCATAAAGCCTACACCAATTTACATTTTTACCAGTAGTATACGAGGGTTCCCTTTTCTCCACATTCTCTCCAACATTTGTTATTTCTTTATTATTAATAACTAGAGGCCCGGTGCATGAAATTCATGCACAAGTAAAGTCCTTAGACCTGGCCGGCAATTAGGGCTGATCAGGGCCTTCCGGCTGCTGGCTGGGGCCTCCTGTTCCCAGTTGAGGGCTACTGGCTGGCACCTTCCTTTGTTCTACACTACCCCTGGTGGTCAGCACACATCATAGTGAGCTATCACACTCCTGGTCTCCCAGTCGAACTCCCAAGGGAACAATTTGCATATTAGGCTTTTATATATATACTAAGGGCCCGGTGCACAAAAATTTGTGCACTCAGGGGGTGGGGGTTCCTCAGCCCAGCCTGTGCCCTCTTGCAGTCTGGGATACCTCGGGGGGGGGGGGGATGTCCACCTGCTGGCATGCCTGGCCAACCTGGGTGAGGAGCTGAGAGCCATTTTCAGGCTGCCCACAGCCCCTTCAGGTTTCGTGCACTAGGGGGTAGGAAGACTGGTGAGTGCAGGCCTGGATGTTTCCCACTGGAGGGCCCATGATTGCACATGCCTGGTGGGCCCCCACCGCTGAGGGGACACACCTGGCGCAGAGTTGAGTGGTGAGTCAGGGGCGGACACTGGTGCAGGATCCCTCGGTGGGGCCCTGCTGCTGAGCAAACACACCTGGGGTGGAGCCGGGCAGTGAACTGGCTTCGGATTCTCTGCACTTTGCAGCAGACGCTCCCGCACGCCCTGTGGAGGCCCCTGGGGGGTGGATGAAGGTAGCGGACCCTGGACGGGTGTTCCTGGACACCCTGCGGAGGCCCCCAGGGCAGAGTCAGGCAGTGGACCCAGGACAGGCATTCCTGGATGTCCCACAGAGGCCCCCGGGGGGCAAAGCCAGGCAGCAGACCCAGGATGGCTGCTCCTGCACACCCTGCAGAGGCCCCGTGCTCCTGCATGCCCCGGGGAGGCCCCCAGGGGGTAGAGCCAAGCAGTGGACCCTGAACGGGCGCTCCTGGATACTCCTCGGAGGCTCCTGGGGGTGGAGCTAGGCAGCAGACCCAGGACAGCTGCTCCTGGATGCCCCGAGGAGGCCCCAGGCCAGAACCCCCCTCCCACTGAGCTGACACACCTGGCACAGCTATGCCGGCCGGCCGTGGAGGCTCCCAGTGCAGAGCTGCCCTGCCAGCCTCCATCTTGGCTGGGTTAATTTGCATACAGCCACTCTGATTGGCTGGTGGGCGTGGCTGTGAGCAGAGGCTCAGCCAGCCTAGGCAGACAGTTGCAACAGAAGCCTTTGGTTTGCTCTAGTTCCATGGCTGTTGGCCTCCATCTTGGCTAGGTTAATTTGCATACAGCTGCTCTGATTGGCTGGTGGGCGTGGCCGTGAGCAGAGGCTCCGCCAGCCTAGGCAGGCAGTTGCAACAGAAGCCTTTGGTTTGCTCTAGCTCCATGGCTGTTGGTCGGGTTAATTTGCATATAGCCGCTCTGATTGGCTGGCGGTAACGGTCAATTTGCATGTTTCTCTTTTATTATATTAGACTAGGGGCCTGGTGCACAAAAATTTGTGCACTCGGCATGTCCCTCAGCCCGGCCTGTGCCCTCTGACAGTCTGGGACCCCTCAGAGGATGTCTACCTACTGGCATGCCTGGCCAGCCTGGGTGAGGGGCTGATGGCTGTTTGCAGGCTAGCCAAGCCCCCCAGTGTGGACCTTCACCCCATTGGGGTGTGGCCAGCCTGGGTGAGGGGCTGAGGGCTGTTTTCAGGCTGCCCACAGTCCTTTCAGGGTTTGAGTCCCTACTGGGGTGCCTGGGCAGCCTGGGGGCAGGGCTGAGGGGCATTTTCAGGCTGCCCACAGCTCCCATTGACCCAACATCCCAGCAAGACTGGCTGGAAGCAGGTTTCTGGGGTTTGTTTATCTTCTATAATTGAAAATGTTGCTTTAAGCAGAGGCCTAGGCAGGTAACAAAACCTCCTGTTGGCTTCAGCTCTGTGGCTTCTATAATTGAAAGAATGTTGCCGTGAGCAGAGAGATGCCCAGCCTGCCTAGGCAAGCAGTTTACTCCTGGTGCAATGGAAGCCTCCTGTTTACTCTAGCTCCGTGACTGCCAGCCTCCATCTTGGCTGCATCAATTTGCATATAGCTGCTCTGATTGGCTGGTGGGCGTGGCTTAGGCATCCCGGAGAAATGGTCAATATCAATATTACTCTTTTATTAGATAAGATATAAATAGTCATTCTGATAGGTATAAGGTGGTATCTTATTATAGTTTTGATTTGCATTTCCATTATAGCTACTGAGCTTGAGTATCTTTTCATGTCTTTTGGTCGTATGCATATCTTCTTTCTTATAAGGTAGTTTGATGCTATGTTTGACAATGCAAACCTTTGGCATTTTCACTCCCAGGTATTTAACCTGAGACTATATTGGACAATGCACAAAGACATATCAACAAAATCTAGCTTTTTAAATATGTTAGATATACTAATTCCTTTGTTACTATAATCCATGACGTGGAGGCCAAGCTTTAAACACAGGCCTCACAGAGTCTATCTACAGGCTATTTTTCTCTCTTTAAAAAAATTTATAGTTAAGGTATATTTTACGTACAATAAATTTAATCCTTTTTAGTGTCCTGTTCACAGAGCTTTGATAAATGCATCTGGATTATCACCATAATCACAGTTCCGTCAACTGCAAAAGGAAGTAAAGTAACCCAAAAATATGTGAAGATTAAACAATATACTACTAAAAAATGACTGGGTCAAAGGCAAAAATAAAAGGTGAGGTCAACAAACATAGAGACAAATAACAATGACAATACAATATATCAAAAACTTCTGGAATATAGTACCAGTAAAAGCAGCAGTAACAAGAAAGTTTATACCATTACAGTCCTATCTCAAGAAACAAGAGAAATCACAAGTAAACAGCCTAATATCACATCTTAAAGAACTAGAAAAAGAACAAAAGCACCCCAAAGTCAGCAGAAGAAAGGAAATAATAAAATTAGAGCAGAATTGAATGAAATAGAGAACAAAAGGACTATATAAAAATTAATACAACAAAAAGCTGGTTCTTTGAAAAGATTAATAAAACTGACAAATTCTGGCTAGACTCACTAAAAGAAAAAGAGAAAATACCCATATATACAAAATCAGAAATGAAAGAGAAGTCACCATAGACATCACAGATATACAAAGGATCATACTAGAATATTATGAAAGACTTTATGCTACCAACTTCAATAATCTAGAAGAAATGGATAAGTTCCTAGAAATATATAATCTTCCTAGACTAAATCATGAAAAACTGGAAAATCTAAGTAGATAAGTCAGCTGTCAGGAAATTGAAACAACCATCAAAAACCTCCCCAAATAAGTAAAAGTCAAAGACCAGATGGCTTCACCAGTGAATTCTACCAAACATTCAAAGAAGATTTAAAACCTATCCTTCCCAAACTCTTCCAAAAAATTTTATGAGGCTAACATAACCCTGCTACCAAAACCTGACAAGGATAACACACAAAAAAAAGGAAACTAAAGACCCAAATCTCTGATGAATATAGATGCAAAAGTCCTAAATAAAATACTAGAAAATCAAATACAACCATCAAAAAAAGAAAGCATCAAGATCACTTGTTCATTCTAGGGGCACAAATATGGTTCAAATTACACAAATGAATGTAATACACCACCACAACAAAAGAAAGAATAAAAATTTTATAATCTTATCAATAGATCCAGAAAAAGCAGTTGAGAAGAAACAACATCCATTTATGATTAAAATACTAAGTAAAATAGAAGGAAAATACCTCAACATAATAAAGGCCATATATGATAAACCCTCAGTTAATATTATACTCAATGGTGAAAAACTGAAAGCTTTTCCTCTAAAATTGGGAACAAGACAAGGATACCCACTCTCACCACTCTTATTCAACATAGTCCTGGAAGTCCTAGTCGGAGCAATAAAGCAGAGAAAGAAATAAAAGGCTTCAAAACTGGGAAGGAAGAAGTAAAAGTGTCACTTTTTGCAGACAACATGGTTGTGTACATAGAAAGCCCTAATGACTCTACCAAAAAACAATAAATAAATACGTGAAGTTGCAGGACACAAAATCAATGTATAAAAATCTACTGCCTTCCTGTATACTAATAACAGAACTTGAAAAAAGCAAGTCCTTTTACAATTGCAACCAAAAGAATAAAATAATCTAGGAATAAACTTAACGAAGAACATGAAAGACCTATATACTAAAAACTAAAAAAACTTTATTAAAAGAGACTGAAAAAGATATAACAATTCAGGGGTCTTCATGGATTGGAAGAGCCAATATAGTGAAAATGGCCATGTTACCCAAAGAAATATACATATTTAAAGCAATCCCCATCCAAATCCCAATGTAATTCTTTAAAGAAATAGAACCAAAAAAAATCAGATTTGTATGGAACCACAAAAGACCCCTGAATAGCCAAAGCAATAAAAAAAAAGAAACAAAGATGGAGGTGTTATGCTACCTGACTTCAAATTATACTACAGAGCTATGATAATCAAAACAGCATGGTATTAGTATAAAAACAGACACATAGATCAATGGAACAGAATTGAGATCTCAGCTATAAAACCACATGTATATGGGCAGGTAATTTTCAACAAAGAAGCCAGAAACATACAATGGAGTAAAGAAAGCCTCTTCAATAAATGTTGCTGGGAAAACTAGAAATTAAGTTGCAAACAAATGAAACTGGATTACCATTTGTCTCCATGTACAAAAAGTAATTAAATATGGCTCAAAGATCTGAAATAATAAGTTACATAGAAGAAAGCATAGATACTAACCTTATGGACCTTGGTTGTATAAACCATTTTATAAACTTGACTCCAAAGGCAAGGGAAGTAAAGGTAAAAATAAATAAATAAGACTATCCTATGTAATAAAAAGCTAATATGCTAATTAGACCAGAAGATGGAACCAGTGGGTGGGGGGTGGGGCTGTGGGGCCATGAGGCAGCCAGGGCTGTGAGGATCTAGCCTTGAATGAATTTTGGGCATCAGGACTCTAGTAGCAAACTAAAACGCTTCTGCACAGCCAAAGAAACTGACAACAAAACAAAGAAGCAGCTGATTGAATGGGAGGTGTTATTTGCAAACAATAGCTCTGATCATTGTTTAAATACATCTAATCTAATAAAAGAGTAATATTGAAATGGACCATTTCTCTGGGATGCCTAAGCCATGCCCACCAGCCAATTAGAGCGACTGTATGCAAATTAACCCAGCCAAGATGGAGACCGACAGTCATGGAGCTAGAGTAAACAGGAGGCTTCCATTGCACCAGGAGTAAACTGTCTGCCAAGGCCGGCTGGGCCTCTACTAAGGCAACATTCTTTCAATTATAGAAGCCACGAAGCTGAAGCCAACAGGAAGCTTCGTTACCTGCCTAGGCCTCGGCTTAAAGCAACAGTGTATCAATTATAGAGAATAAATAAACCCCAGAAACCTGCTTCCAGCCAGCCATGCTGGGACCTTGGGTCAAAGGGAGCTGTGGGCAGCCTGAAAGCCTGAAAATGGCCTTCAGCCCTGCACCCAAGCTTCCCAGACACCCCAGTAGGGACTCAAACACTGAAGAGACTGTGGGCAGCCTGAAAACGGCCCTCAGCCCCTCACCCAGGCTGGCCATACCCTAATGGGGTGAGGGTCCCTACTGGGGTGCTTGGCCAGCCTGCAAACAGCCATCAGCCCTTCATCCAGGCTGGCCAGGCATGCCAGCAAGTAGACATCCTCTGAGGGGTCCCAGACTGTGAGAGGGCACAGGCCGGGCTGAGGGACCTCCAGAGTGCACAAATTTTTGTGCACTGGGCCCCTAGTAAATATATAAAGAACTCATAAAACTCAACACCAAACAAACAACCCAATTAAAAAATTGGCAAAGGGTCTGAACAGACACCTCTCTCAGGAAGACATACAGCCAACAAGTCTATAAAAAGATGTTCAACCTCACTAGCAATGAGAGAAATGCAATTCAAAACTACAATGAGATACTACCTCACACCTGTTAGAATGGCTATTAACAACAAGACAAGTAATAACACATTAGAGAAGTTGTGGAGAAAAGGTAACCCTCATTCACTGCTGAATGTGACTAGTATAGCCATTGTGGAAAAACAGTCTAGCAATTCCTCAAAAAATTGACCCAGCAATCCCTCTTTTGGTTATACACCTGAAAAACCTGAAGACATGTATTGGCAAAGATATATGCAACCCTATATTCATTGCAGCATTATACACAGTTGTCAAGACATGGAGACAATAAAGGTGTCCTTTGATAGAAGATCAGATAAAGGAGATGTGGTACATATACACAATGGAATGCTACTCAGCCATAAGAAAGGATGAAATACTGCTGTTTGCGACAACATGGATGGATCTTGAGAATATTACACTAAGTGAAATAAATCAGGCAGAAAAAGCTAACAACCATACGATTTCACTCATATGTGGGATATAAATTGAAATTTGTGGACACAAACAGCAGTATGATGGTTGCCAGAGAGAAGGGGTGGGAGATGAAGGAGAACTAACATATGGTGACAGAAGACGATTTGATTTTGGGTAGTGGGAACACAGTGCAATATACAGGTCTTGTAACATAGATATACATCTCAATATATTTAATAAAATAAATAAATAGATAAATAAATAAACAAACCTTATCAACAGAGTAGAACAGTCCCATCATCCAACCATGTTCCCCATGCCCCCATGCCATGTTTAGTGAAGCCCAGCCCTGCACCCAGCCTCTATATCTACTAATCTGGAGAATGTCATGTAAATGGAGGCATACAGGATACAGCCTTTTAGTATGGCTTTTTTCACTCAGCTTAATGCATTTGTGCTACAGCTATGATGTATGTGTATGTTTCAGAGTTCATTCCTTCTTATTTCTTAACTAGTGGCCTGGTGCACAAAATTCATGTATATTAAAAGAAGATTAATTAGAGGAAATATTTTAATATTGCTATTTGCCCTTTCTCTATCATAGAAGTATCAGAAATGAAAGAAAATTAGTAAAATGTATATAAAAATCTTCCTCCTGTCAGAGTCTGAGGTGCACTGTGGGACCCAGAGTCAAGTCACTGCACACCCATGGCGCCTCAAAAATGTGCAAGACCCAGACCCAGCCAGCCCTACCCCCACTGGGCAATATCCAGACCTAGCTGACTCCACCCTTGTCAAGCCTTACCAGGCAGGGTTGTGCAGCCTCAGGTCCCCTGACCTGGTGCCAAGCCCAGGGGCACAGCCTCAGGTGCCAGGCTGAAGGGTGCAACCTCAGGGCCCTTGGCACATGCTGGGTGGGGGGTGTAGACTCAGGCCCCCCAGCATGCACTCAGGTCCCCCAGCCCAGGTGGGGGTGGGTGCACCTTGAGGTCTCCTGGCCTGGCCTGAGGTTCCCTGTCAAGCCCTACCAGGTAGGCAGATACAGCCTCAGGTCCCCCAGCCTGGCACTGGGGTAGGGTGCATGGCCTGAGGTCCCCTGGCCTGGGCCAGGGCAGGCAGCATTCCTTGAGGTCCCCATTAAGCCCTACCAGGGTTGGGGGCACAGCCTCAGGTCCCCTGCCCCAGCCCAGCACTGTGCAGCCTCAGGTCCTTGCTGATTGCTCATTAAGGCTTGTTACAGGACTCAGCCTCCACTGTGGGTAAAGTCATCTTGACCATTACGGTGTGGTGGTCAATTTGCATATTCTCTCTTTATTAGACAAGATATTATTCACAGTCTGGCCCACAGTCTATTTATCTGGCTAAGAGACAGAAGTTATTTCCAATTTTTGGAAAGTCACTAGAAACATTTGTTTATAGGTTTTTGTGATTTTGATATGTAAATTGTCTTTTGTTGAATCTCTCTAACACCTTTGAAGCCCTCTCCTCCATGAAATGTTTTTATTTCAAGTGAAAAATTACTGAATAGAGGGCAGAAAATTAGGAATTCTAAATTTCAGTTCACTTTGCCACTGGCTTCCTAATGATTCTGGACGAGTGTCCATTCATTGTCAAATCTCTGGTGAAGTCCTCAGGGTTCTCCAGATGAGAGAGCCAAGAGTCCAGTAAAATTGGAAGGGTTCCACGACTGCACTTTCTCTGCTCTTATTTACAATCCAGGCCTCTCCTTAGCCTCTTGAGCCAACTTTGCTCCTGCAAAGTTTGGCTCTTCTCTTGTCTCCATGATGGGATAGGCTCTTTCTGGCTCTATGCCTGGCTTAACCAAACCTGGACATCGGCCTGCTCACCTCCATGACTCAGCTGCCTGAGCTCGTGGCCTGCAAATTTCTGGCTCCTGTCTTGGCACTGTTGATGCTCACAGCTCATAGCATTTCTCCTAGGCAATTAGCATCCAGGCTCCATCTCTGCTAAGCCCCTTCCCACATGAATGAGGATTATCAAATATAGTTGTTTACCTGGACCCACCCAGGGTCTGCTCACTTACTTACAAGGATGATGGCAAGAGAAATAATGGGATTAAAGATAATATATAAAATTATGGGGTTGAAGATGGTGTGTAAATATGGCAATGTTGACCTGCAAGTGGGTTATGAAGTTGACTTAAGTGTTTGGCACTGGAAAAAAGTTCATGTCCGTGGGAAGCAGGCATTTAGACAAGTCTCCAGAGTTTGGCAAATGTGTTCATCTAAAAATAGACAGAGGCAGCCTGTCTTCCTTGCGTTTTTATTGCAACATACAAAATATTACTGAGAGGAAGGTTATGAGTTGAGGAAGAAATGTTTGAAAAAAATACATGATTTTATCCCAAAAAGTAATAATCCTAACAATCTGTCTGAAATGCTTCCAAATGAACTCTGAAGAAAAACATTTATGCGTTGGAACATGGTATTAAGTTGCAACATTCTAACTCACTCGGGGTTTATTTTTCTTTAAAAAAATAAGAGTGAAATATCAAACAATGAGTCTGCCTGAAGAAAATAGTTTTTTTATAGATTATTAGCATCCTGTGGCTGCAACAGTCATTTTTCCCTGCCCTATAACCTGATGCTCACTTGTTGCAGTCCTTATCACTCTAAGGCATTTCACTTTGCCCTTATCATGGCCATAATTACAATACATATGCTATCCAATAAGTTGCTCAAAGTCCTGGAAAACAATGTGTTTCTTTAAGACCGGTCCCATTTGAAAGTGGCTATCTATTGGGGATGGCTGCACAGATGATACTAGAAAAGCCTGAGGATCTCACAAGACACTCTCCCCACATCCAGGCTGACAGATAAAATCCTATGGCTAAAACCCCATGGGACTTTATGAGCTTGCTAAGTGTTATAGACTGAATTGTCTACCCCAAAACTTTGTACACTGAAGCCCTAACCTCCCATTACCTCAGAATGGGACTATTTGAATAAAGACTTAAAAGAGGTAATTCAGTTAAAATTAAGTGGCCAATGATCTAATCTGACTGGTGTCTTCATGGGAAGAGGAGATTAGGACACAGACACACACACAGAGGGAAGACCATGGGAAGACACAGGGAGAAAACAGTCATCTACAAGCCAAGGAGAGAGGCCTCAGAAGAAACTAGCCCAGCCCACACCTTGATCTTGGATTTGTAGCCTCTAGAACTGTGAGGAAATAAGTTTCTGTTATTTGAGCAAGCCAGTGTGTGGTGCTTCATTAGGGTAACCCCAGCAAACAGATGCACAAAGATCCTCAAATAATGTCCTTTTGTTCAACATCATTTCATTATAGCGTTGATGAGATGCGGTAAGAACTTGACTCTTGTCGGTGTCAGTAGCCTGTGGTAAAACTGGTTCTGCTACCCTTCACTGCAGTTCCAAGAACTTATTGAAGACATTATGTAAGGACACACTGAACAAATTTAGAGGGTTTCAGGGGTGGTAGGAGAGAAAGGGAAGACATTTGTGCAGTGGTTCCCTATGCTGGGCACCCTCATTCAGCAGCTCCTTGAACACTCACCATGAGCCAAGTCCTGTCCTAGCCGCAGTGAGCAGACACATCCCTGCCCTCCAGTCATCTCTCCCAGGGACCTTGTTAAAAATGCAGGCTGGCACCCACTGAGTCTGCTAATTCCCAGTGGGTGCCACCCACTTGCCCAGATCACTTCTATCCTGATGAGAATTAGAATATTAGATCCTTCCTCATTGCACATTTGAGAAAAGGAAATAAACAGTGTAAGCTTCTGTAGCTGATGTGGAAGATCCCTTGCGACAGAAAGAAGAGGAAGCCAGGGATGAGAGGGGCTAAGCTTCACCTACTCCACAATCTAGACTGAGGGCTGCTCTGTTGGTAGGGTTGGTAGTTTTTAGGAAAGCAGCTATTAATAATGTTTCCTAGGAAAATGTCAGTAAGAAAATACAAAATTATGTTCACATAGAAAAAGAGCACACATGAACAATGTTTGCAAATAGGAAGGACTGAAGAAAATTCTGCTGCTGTCAGTTATTTTGAAAATCTCTCCTTCCTCATCTCCTAGGAAGATTTATGCATAAACTACTCAAGACATTGCCTTAAGGCACAGGCCTAGATGTGGTGCAAAAAGCCTGGATTATAGCATTAGAAATTGTCTGCAGTCTCTCCCACACCCATTTGGTGGGCTATCTTAAGAAATAACAACACTGGACTGTACAGCGTGACTTGGAGTTTGCATATCACCTTCCCAGCAATCCTGAGGGTGGAGGATGGTCAGATGACCTTCCTTTAATGGCTGGAAAAGCTAAGGTTCAGGGATGTGAGTAGTATGTCCAAGGCTACAGGGATGATAAATGATGGGTGAAGAAATGAGAATATGGGCCCCCTGACTCCCAGTTGGGTGCTGTTTCTCTCATGCTAGTTACTGGTTCTCCTGGTCTAGCAGTTTGAATAGCAATTGGCATTTAATTTTCCAGTGAATACAGAGCTAGGATCAAGGTTCTACTTGTCAAGAATGAGTGCACCACATTGAGTGGTGCTTCCCATGATCCCAGGAGAGAATGTCCAAGTTTATTTTAAATACACACATTGCAATCTTAGTCTGGATATACAATAGTTTACTAGGTTTATAGAGTTGAAAGATGGTGGCCAGGTAAAGAGAGAGGAGAACAACAGTGTATAAGGTAAGGTATGTGGCTGTGAAAAAAACTAATTCATTCATTCATTCTTTTACTCTTATTCATTCAGCAAATATTTGGTAGATGCCTTAGTGTTGGCCACTGCTTTGGGCACTAGGGATCTCACAGTGAGCAAAACCAAAGCCAGTACTTGTCATCCACTAGTAAAATTTCCGGTCTAATGGGGAAAAACAGACATTTATCAAATGTATCATATCAATCTGAGATTTTAGAGGAAAGACAATAGTCAGGGAGAGCTTCCGGAGGAAACAACATTTGACCTGAGTTCCTAAATGGGAAGTGAACTCTGGGAAAACATCCAGGGTGTGCAAAGACAGAAAGGAAGTTTCAAGTGAATTACACTAAAATATGGCTTTTAAATTGTGTATTAATAAATTAAAATGACTTATAGAAAGAACATGCAGTGGGAAGTCAGAAATAATGTGGAGGCTCCAAGACAGGAGAAACTATGCCAACTCCTCCATATCCTCCCCTCCCTTGA
>PVJC01042175.1:0-15052 GCA_004026665.1 Murina feae
CCTCTCTGAAATCAATAAAAAAAAAATATAAAAATAGATAAAAAGAAAAACTTTGGGAAAAAATAGCAGCTTTTACTTGCACAAAAGCCTATCTCAGTGTGCTAGTTTATTTCATCTTCCTCTGAAGTCTTTCAAAGTATAGAATCACAAAGTTTAATAACAATGAAGTGTTGGTCTTCATTGTTATAACACATCTCTCTGAGGCAGGAAGTGAGGAACTGAGAATAAAAGAGATTGCCCTGGCTGGTGTGGCTCAGTTGGTTGGACATCGTAGAGGGCACTGAAAGGTTGACCGTTTGATTCCTGGTCAGGGCACATAACCTGTGGCAGGAGGCAGCCAATTGATATTTCTCTTTTACATCCATGTTTCTCTCTCTTTTTCCCTCTCTTTCTCTCTCTCTAGAACTCAATAAAATTTTTTTAAAAAAAGAATAAAAGCAATCTATGAGAAGTGCCACTGAAATTCCAAGAAAGAAGTGGTGTGGAGGTTGGGATAGTGAGGCTGGATTATTGGAAAAGCAGGAGGAGGAAATAGGAAAAAAGCCATTCCAAAAAGAGAAAGATGTATGAGTAAAGACATATAGAATCAGCTCAGTTGGAACACAAGACTTATAATGGGAATAATGGGATAAATTAGAAAAAGTAGGTTATATTACAAATTGGAAAGTAAAAGGCTAAGCTATCTAGGTGCTTGCTTGAGAGTTATACAGAGCTATTTTACATTTCTGATGGCATAGAACTGCTATTGTAAAAATATTCATTCTTTCATTTAAAAAAAGTTTACCAAGCACTTACTTCTGGTAGAGATTTGTATAATAGACGTACACAGAGAGGCCACTAAGAATATTTGCAATAATACCTCTGTCTGCTTCAATTTTCTTAGCAATCTTTAAATTTTTTAGCACATTTCAATCTGGATTCCCACTCCATTACTATACTATCTGAAATTTCTCTAACCAGGTTGACCAATGGTATTTATTGTAAAACCTAATGGGCACTTTCCTACCCGCTAAGCAGAATTCCTTTAACTTCTGTGACCCATTATTTCTTTGTTCTCCTCTTACTTCTCTGGCTTCTTCTCTGGCTTCTTCTGTGACCATTCAATTTGCCATGTTTAACCAGAATTTTCATAAAACCTTCATCTTCTCACCTTTGTCTTAAAGTAGAAGAATCTTAGAGACCTCACACTAGGGTGGCTACCTGGTACAACTTACTCTATTTTGTTGTATATTCATTTGTACATTTGTTCATTCACTCAACAAATATTTATTAGATGCTTATCACCATACTAGAGGCCTGGTGCACGAATTCGTGCATGAGTGAGGCCCAGTGGCCCGTCCTGATCAGGCCAGGCTGGCTGGGGGGAGGGGCTGAGGGTGGTTGGTGGATGGGGCCCAGTCCCGATTGGGGTGGCGGGAGTCGATTGGGGGTGGGGCCAGCTGGGGGGGGAAAGGGGCTATGGGCAGTTGGCCAGCTGACCCTGCCCCCTGGTTGAACAAACTCCCAGTCGAACTCCTGGTAAAGGGGACAATTTGCATATTAGCCTTTTATTATATAGGATTATATAGGATGACAGATACTGTTCTAGATACTTGAGATACCCCAGTGAATAAAAGATTCTTACAGTTTAGAAGGAGGAGTTACACAATAAACAACAAACAAGTAAATCATATGTTTTATTAAAAGGTGGTAAGTGCTACTCTGGCTGGTGCTGCTCAGTGGTTAGAATGTCAGCCATCGCACTAAAGGGTCATGGATCTGATTCCTGATCAATGGTATGTACAAGGGTTCAGGTTCTATCCTCAGGCTGGTTGTTGTGCATGGGGGAGGCAACTAATCAGCGTGTCTCTCTCAAATTGATATCTGTCTCCTCCTTCCATCCATTCCTCCCTTCCACTCTCTCTAAATATCAATGGAAAAAATATTCTCGGGCAAGTAAAATAAAATAAAATAAAGTAAAGTAAAATAAAAAAAAGCAAAATTAGGATTGGCTGACAATCTGTAAAAGGAGCAAACTCCCTCCTCTATGCTTCCCTCAACCTGGAGGCACATTCATGGAAAGAAAGGTTAGGGAGAAGGGGAGAAGCACCAGACCAACAGCAATGACAATAAATGCAAGTTTACAAACTGAATGGTGCAATCCCCAGCTGCTCTCCCAGAAAGCTGGCAGCCAGCCTCATAAACCTCTGGTAGAAGAAGGAAAGGTTCCTCTCTGGATAAAGTTGACAGGCCCCAAAAAAAAACAAAACACAGAGATATACACACTTTGGAGCGATTATAATATAATAAATGTTTATATTAAAAAAATAAATGGAAACAAATACTTACATAACCAACATCAGGTCTGTAACATGTATATGCCCCTAAGATACTATGTAAAACATCATGATATGGGCCACCCTTTGGAGAGAAAAATGAAATGTTATACTATACAAACAACTGTCTCCAAGTTACTTGTCAAATATCATGTTAATAAACTTTAGTATTTCCCAAATGATTAATTTCAGTTAGTATATTTAATCACTGTCAGAAATATTCTAAGTACACTCTGCCAAGATGCTTTCTAAAGAATTAAAACAGAATGTTCCATTTTACGTAATACAACTTCAGGAAAGAAAAAAAATCAAGCTACACTTAATTAAGTTTACTAATAATTTTTATCTTAATAGTAAAAATGTTTATATCATTTATCAATCTAAAGATAAAGTCCATATATTAAAGATTTGAGTCAAATATAAACTACACATAAAACGTAATAATTTCTCATAAAGTATAAGCAACTTTATTCACTATATTCCCTATGCTGTACTTTATATCCCTGTAAGAAACTTTTTTTTAAAGGAACTTCTTAATAGTCTCTGCAGAAACAACTTCTCCCACCCCATTTCAATAGTGATTCTGAAAAATTTTAAATTTAGGGACAAATTCCTTTATATTTACACAATTTACTAGGCAAAATAGTTAAATTTCAAATATTTTAAGGAATAAAAAGTAAAATAAAGAAATCCACCTTAATGATAATTAATCAAGCACCTACTACATAAAATTACTATGTGCTATGCTCACTGCAATGCAGTCAGTGGAATAAAATAATAAAATTTCCATTAAAATTTTCCTACTAGTTTCACATTTTTTAATATAAAGTTCCCCAATTTTTATAGTTTTGCTTTTAAATAATAATAGCTATGAATTTAGAGAATTTGTTCACTTGGATTTTTTTAAAAGTAGTTAAACATCTGGTTACAAATCCTCACCTTCTGAAAGATGTAGAGAGATGGAAATGTACGGGATATGTCCAACTTAATTAATTCCAAACTGGCCTCCCGATCAGCAACAGATACACCTATATTTGCCAGGTAAATAAAGTTACAATTATTACTTGGCTATATCCAGTTGAATCTTACACCCACAGAATGATTATATGGAATATATGTTACTTAAGGAAAGTTAAAAGCTGAACAATCCAGAAACTTAAAGAAATGCCACACACCTTTTGCTGGAATTTAGAGCTTCTTTTGTGAAGAATATATCTATACATTTATCAGAAAATTATATGGTGGAGGATTTCTACTTCCTTTTTTTAAAAAAAAGGTAGGATTGTTTTTTTAAATAGAGGGTAGGTAGATTATCACTCCCACAAAAACAACTAGATAAAAACATTCCAAGTATCATTTTTTAAAAAGGCATAACAGAGTTGTATGCACAGAGAGTTCCAGAGAATTTAAATCCTAGAAAAAGAAAAGCCTTTTCTAGGTGAGTGGATACCAGTGCTCGAATTTAATAGGGATGTTTACATACTCACAGAAAACCACTATGTGATATGCATCATTTCCCTATCCTAAGCCATGTTCTTTTTAAAAAAATATATTTTATTGATTTTTTTACAGAGAAGAAGGGAGAGGGATAGAGAGTTAGAAACATTGATGAGAGAAACATCGATCAGCTGCCTCCTGCACACCTCCTCCTGGGGATGTGCCCACAACCCAGGTACATGCCCTTGACCAGAATCGAACCTGAGACCTTTCAGTCCACAGGCCGACACTCCATCCGCTGAGCCAAACCAGTGAGGGGGCCATGTTCATTTTTAGAGTTGTACATACAGGCAAGAAAAGAGGGTTTGCTTTCTACTAAGTAGCACAAATACAGAAAGAAAAGTGGCAGACAAATGGCTTTCCATAATTTAAGGACAAAAGATGATTGAGCAAATTTACCTAAATTATGGTAACAGAAAAAAAAGATTTTTCCCCCCAAAATGATCAGGAAAAAAATTGGTAAGAATGGAGGAATAAAAGGAGCATAAGTGAATTAAGTGAACAAAGATTAGGCATAAGAATTATTAAAAACTAGGGGCCCAGTGCATGAAATTCGTGCACGGGGAGAGGGGCATTCTTCAGCCCAGCCTGCCCCCTCTCACATATTGGGAGCTCTTAGGGGGTGTCCTACTGATGGCTTAGGCCCACTCCCTGCTCCCCTTAAGGAGCGGGCCTAAGCCACAGTCTGGTCTCCTTTTGTGGGAGGCGACCAGGCTAATCAGGGGAAGCCACCAGCCCCATAACCCCGCTGCTGCAGCCACTGCCAGTCACTGCAGCCACCAAGGTGTTTTCATCAACATGGACTCCAGTCCATTCACCATGAAAAAAATGACAACTTTCTTTAGGCATTTTCAAGATGTGTCTTTCATAGGATATGACATTTCTTCCTTTCTTTTTTTTTTTTATCCTCACTTGAGGATATGTTTCCATTAATTTTTAGAGAATGTGGAAGAGAAGGGAAAAACAGAGAAAAACATCAAAGTGACAGGAACACTTTGATTGGTTGCCTCCTGCATGAGCCCTGACCTTGGTCCTGGCCAGGGAGGAACCTGCAACCTAGGTACATGCCCTTGGTCAGAATCGAACCCAGACCCTGAAGTCAGCAGGTTGAGGCATTATGCACTGAGCCAAACTGGCTAGGGCAGGATATAACATTTCTTAGCCCTCCAGTAGTGGACCTTCATTTTTTTCTCTAGGAGTGTGGTGGAAAAACCCTAGATCGCCTTTAGAAATTATTACTAAGAATATTACCAATGGCATACAGGGAGCTTAGCCAGTGAGTGGTAAGAAAAGGTGTTTCCTCTGTAGTTTACTCCAATCACCAGCTCCTCCCCTGCCCCTTCAATCCAAGCTCTACCCCTGCCCAGGCCTGTAACCTCTGGCCAAGGATGCAGGCCTGGTTAGGGGACCCCCAGACCCTTGTGATCACTGGCTCTGCCCCTGCCCAGGCCTGCAGTCTCTGCCTGAGGCTGCAGCCTGGGCAGAAGACCCCCAAGCCCCTTTGATCGATGGCTACACAGAGCCCAGGCCTCTGCGATCACCGGCTCTCATCCTGCCCCCTGCCATCACCAGCTCCACCCTTGCCCCACTATAGCCTCTGGCCAAGGCTACAGGCCTAGGCAGAGGACCCCCAGACTCCTGCATTGCTCGCTCCGTCCGTGCCCAGACCCCTGCGATTGCAGGCTCTGCCCCTGCCCCACTGCAGCCTTTGGCCAAGGCTGCAGGCCTGGGCAAGGGACCCCCAGACCCCTACTTTGCTAGTTCCATCAGTGCCCAGACCCCTGCAATCAGACTCCACCCCTGCCTCTCCGATTGCTAGCTCTGCGGAGCCCAGGCCCCTGCAATCTCCAGCCTTGCCCCTACCCAGGTCTGAGGTTTCTGGCCCAGGCCTTATGCTTGGGTAGGGCACCCTCATATCCCTCCAATCACCGGCTCTGCCCTGGCCCATGCCTATGCCTGTGGCCTCTGGCGAAGGCTTCTGGCCTGGGCAGGGGACCCCTAGCCCCCTCTGATGGCCTGTTCCGCCCCTTGGGTCCCCTGCGTTCTCCACCACCTGCCTGGCTAACAGGCCTGACCACTTCAGTGGCAGGGCTGAGCCAGAGTGGGTGCCGCCATCTTGTGGCTATGCGGGAAGCCATCTTTGTGATGGAGTGATGCCTAATTCGTATATTGCTCTTTTATTAGATAGGATATATATTAAGAAGCGAAAGTCAGTGAGAGAGGAGACAGGAGGTCACAAATGAGATATAAAGATCATTTATCTTTAAAAGTTGGGTCATGGTGGGTGTTGCTCAATGGTTAGAGTGCTGTCCTGTGACCAAAGGGTCTCGAGTTCGATTTCTGGTCAAGTTCATGTACCTGGGTTGTAGGTTCAATCCCTGGCCCAGTTAGGGCACGTGTAGGAGGCAACCAATCAATGTGTCTCTCTCACATTGATGTTTCCCTTTCTCCCTTCCTCACTCCCTTCTACTCTCTCTAAAAACAATGGAAAAAATATCTTCAGGTGGGGCTTTTAAAAAAATACCCACATTGGCCTAAAAATACTTCACTCCTATTACTCTTAATGGCTTTCAATTAAATCCTGGGCTCTGGAGTCCAACAGCTTGGGTTTATATCATGGCTTCACTGCTTATAAATTAATTACTTTGAGTTTCCTCCTGTCATCCAGGATATCATCTACTTAAAGAGTTATTAACATTAGAATAGATAATATATGTAAATCAATTCCATAGTTCCTGACACATGGTAATAATCATAATATAATCTTCAAGTGACTGGACTTTCATCCAAAAATTTCTGTTAAAAGAAAATAATCACACTCTTTCTCTTCAACAAGGGTCGGGGCAGCCTCCCCAGCAGATGAAGAGATGCAGATCTTTGTGAAGACTCTGACTGGCAAGATCATCACCCTGGAAGTTGAGTGCAGTGACACCACTAAGAATGTCAAAGCTAAAATCCAAGACAAGGAGGGCATCCCACCTCAACAGTAGTGTCTGATTCTTATGGGTAAATAGCTAGAGGATGGCCACATCTCTCAGACTACAATATTCAGAGAGCCCACCCTGCACCTGGTGCTTCATCTGCAGGATGGTATCATCAAGCGCTCCCTTTGCCAGCTCGCCCAGAAGCATAACTGCGACAAAATGATCTGCCACAAGTATTACATCTGCCTGCACCCCCTGCTGTCAACTACTACAAAAGTACAGCCACACCAACAACCTGTGCCCCAATAAGGTTAAATAAGACCCCTCCACCACCTCATCCTCGGGGCCTACAGGGTGGCCTTCTGCTTGAATCCGGTGGCTCTGGGGCCATGAAGTTTCCCTTTCAGTGAAAAGAAAAGCAGTAATAATCACACCTTCTGTATCATTCTCTGAACTTGTTTCACTGAGGCTTTTGCACCGTTCTTTCGCTCTTGATAGGAAGATTTCATAAAGTTCTGGGGGAGGGAGAACAAAAATTCATAAATAATAGGAAAAATATATTCACATATTTTTATTTCTATTCTTAAAAAAAGAAAAACATGATCCCATTATAAGTCAGGCATATCTTATGTAGCTGGCATAAAAAAATAGCAAATGTAAGAACTCAATTCTACCAAAACTATTTATTATACACCAGGTGAAAATAGCAAATGAAAATATTCCAGAGCAGCCATCCAAACAGCTACAATATAGAATGTATGTATAAGGCAGGTGGAGACTCTTCTGCTAAAGGAGCCATTGTACAATAGCAGAAACATAATTTTTGGAATCAATCAGACCTAGATTCAAACTCCAGCTCTGCCACTTACTACCTGTGGGATTTATAACTATGGAACTTGGCTTTCTTCATCTGTAAATTGGAGAAAAATAATACCTATTTATGTGTTACTGATGATTAAACAAGATCATTTATGTAAAGCTTCTGACACCTTATAGACCCTCAATAAATGTTAGTTCTTCTTGCTTCCTTCTCTCTTGAAATTGGTTTCTCCATTATGATACAGCTATCTTAAGCTACATAAACTTTAGTCAAAGGGTCACATACAAAAATCTTTACCCCTATCCTTTACTCTAAGAACCCAACCACTTAAAAATAAATACACACACACACACACACACTGGAATATATACAGAGACAGAGACCCGATGCACAAAATTCATGCAAGGATAGGCCTTCCTTCTCCCAGCTACCGGCATAGGCTTCCCTCTGGCACCAGGGACCCTGGCTTCCCTCACAACCCAGGCTTCATCCGGAAGGGTGTCCAGTCTAATCAGCATATTATGTTTTTATTATTATGTTACATACTAGAGGCCCGGTGCACAAAAATTTGTGCACTCAGGGGGGTCTCTCAGCCTGGCCTGTGCCCTCTCACAGTCTGGGACCCCTTGGGGGATGTCCACCTGCTGGCGTGACTGGCCAGCCTGGGTGAGGGTCAGAGGGCCGTTTCAGGCTGCCCACAGCCCCTTCAGGCTTCGGGTCCCTACTGGGGTGCCTGGCCAGCTTGGGTGAGGGGTAGAGGGCTATTTTAGGCTCCCACAACCCCTTCAGGGTTTGAGTCCCTACTGGGGTGCCTAGCTAGAAGCCAGGTATCTGGGATTTATTTAACTTCTATAATTGAAACTTTGTTGCCTTGGTCTCCTGCTCAAAGCCTTGGTTGCCCCTGGCAACCCAAGGTCCCAGCCCGGTAGGTATCTGGGGTTTCTTTATCTTCTATTATTGAAACTTTGTAGCCTTGAGTAGAGCTCAGGGCTATGAGGGCCCTGGCTTCCTCCATTGCCTGGGGCAACTCCAGCTCTGGCCGCCGCCATCTTAGTTGTTAATTTGCGTATTTGCTCCTGCTTGGTTGGTGGTCATGGCTTATGGGCATGGCTTGTGGGTATAACAAGGGTTAATTTGCATATTAATTTTATTAGATTAGATGTATGACTATACCATAATAAGTATTCTTATATTGCCAAGAATCAGATTATAAAATAACTTACTAGATATATTTCAAACAGACTCTTATTATTCTGATCTCTTCTTTCTGTTTACTTTTCATTATTACTAATGGTTTGGAAAGAAGTCAAACTCAAAATTTCTATTATTTCTATGCCCTGACCGGTTTGGCTCAGTGGATAGTGTCAGCCAGCAGACTGAAGGGTCCTGGAGTTGATTCCAGTCAAGGGCATGTACCTCAGTTTTGGGCACATGCCCGGTAGGGAGTGTGCAGGAGGCAGCTAATGGGTATTTCTCTCTCATAGATGTTTCTAATTCTCTATCCTTCTCCCTTCCTCTCCGTAAAAAATCAATAAATTAAGAAGAAGAAAAAAAAGCTGTTGTGGCACAGCAGGTGTCCCTGGAGAGGGATAAGATGGGACCAGAAGCCTGGCTAACTGGAACAAATTGAGGCATCTCTAAGGTGAAGAGGGTAGGGAGGAGTGTAAGAAATCCATGGGGGGGCGGGGAGGAGGAATGGGAGACATCTGTAATACTAACGACAATAAAAAATACATGTATTATTTAAAAAATAATAAAATGGAGTGGCCCACTCCATTTTGTATAAGAGCTAGATATAAGTTTTAAACTTAGATATATAATTTTTTGCAGTTATTAGGAACCAAATTGAAGTTCATATGTTTTATTTCAAACTGTTTCCAAGCCAGGTCCAATTTCACTACTGCACTTAGTTTTTAAAACTGTCTTGGAAGAAGGCTCATCAAACAAATTATCACTCTAGAATCTACAAAATTGACCCAAAAGTAAAACTGTGATAATGCATTTCAAAACATCAAAGGACATCTCTCAAGGGAAGATTTACAGTACTTATCTATAATAAGAAGATCTACATCTCAGTTCAATTCCTTACTTGACTTTGCATGTCTTATTTGCCCTGGCTGGCATGGCTCAGTTGGTTGGAGGGATATCCCATGCACTAAAGGGTCATGGATCAAGGTGTATACAGGATACAACTGATCAAGGTTTCTCTCTCCCTCTCTCTCTCTTCCTCTCTCTCTAAAAGAAAATAAAAATATTAAAACAAAAAATCAAAGAATATTTTTCAAGGGAATATTTATAGTGCTTATCTATATATATAAAACCCTAAGTGATTAGTCAACTGTTTGACCAGTCACTATGACACGCATTGACCATCAAACATAGGGGGCAGATGCTCAATGCAGGAGCTGCCCCCTGGTTGTCAGTGTATTCCCACAGCAGGAGTGCTGCTCAGCTGACCAATGGGTGGGCGCTGGCAAGCGCAGCTGTGGCAGCAGGAGCCTCTCCCGCCTCCCACCTCTGTGGCAGATGCAGTGGGGCTGGGATGAGTGGGAGCAGCAGGGCCCCTGGCCCAAGCTTGGTCTCCTCCTTGGCTGCCTGCTGCTTCGAGCACTACTATATCCCCTGAGGGGTCTTGGATTGTGAAAGGGCACAGGCCAGGCTGAGGGACCCCACCAGTGCACCGGGCCTATAATCCATAACAAGACCTGCATCTCAGTTCAATTCCTTGCTTGACTCTGCATGTTACACTTTTTTTTTTTTTTTAATCTACAAACATAGAGTTCTGAAGCAGAGATTTATCTTAGGAACCAAAAATACTTTGAGATCAGTTTATATTTCACTCTGATTTTCTGACAATGATGATATTGTACATATTTGGCAAATTTCACTTTCACTATAATGATATACTCATTATCACAAAAAATGTTAGAACAATTCTTTGAGATAGCTAACAAACTAACTCCATTTTACAGATGAAGAAAACTAAGACTACTAGATGTTAAGTAATTTGCCCAAGGTCACAAATCTAATATATAGTAGAACCAAGATGTGAACCACATTTGACTGGCATTAGAACTCTTATTCTTAGTTACTATTCCCTAATTGTTATAATTTCATGATTAAAACAAATATAATAGGTAAGGAGTCAAACTATTACAGCCACTAAAAGTAGAGAAGGTTATATAAAGTAAATTTACTAATCAAAATTTAGCTTCCTTTCTACCACTAATGAAAGAGAGATGAATATCCAGTCCATTCCTGAACTGTTTTTTTAGAGAAAACCTAAAATTACTTTGAAAATAAATAGCCCAGTTATTTCAAGCTTAAAAAAACACTTTGAGTTATAATAACACAAAAGGTTAATAACAACTTAACCAATATTTCAATGTTTAAGTTATCAGGTTACCTCACATTCTAAAGCCAAAGTTCTCAAGAAAACAAGACTGCAAACAAAATTTCAAATAGCTACCAATGCTTCATAGTCTCATAGGTATCCAAAACCAATTCCTAAGACTTTAAACAATTACAGTATGTTCAAGAATTCTTAATATTTAGGATTTTAATGATCTAACTGAAAGTTCTAACTACAATATAAAAACATTTCCGTTTAATCTGTTCCAAGCACAGAAAGCAAAAGAAACCTTTGTTTTATTGGAAAGAAGAGTTAAGTCACATAGGATCGAACTTTTTCTAAGCTAAATTAAAAACTTAATTCTTCCTTTAAATTCTATTTTTTAAAGAAAATAAAAGTCCAGTTAAAAAAAAGTGTTCATTATGGGATATCTGAAAATGAATTTTAAAGATCATACATAATCATGCTATTCAAAGTTGGCATCACTTTTAGAACTAAGATTTTTTGTTATAATTCTGTCCAGTTATATATAATGCAGATTTTTTGCAACGAACATTCTTACAGAAAAGCTTTTGCACCCGATCCTGATTATTTCCTTAGAGCAGATTCTTAGAACTGGAATAATTAGGTCAAAAGTTATGCTTTTTAAGGCTTTTGTCAAATAATTCTAAGTCATTTTCAGCCACAATTTTTGTGGATATTTTTATTCTTTTTAATAACTTCTTATTTGGAAGGTAAACAACAGTACCTTGATATTCTTTTAATGTATGTCATTGATTTGATTATCATTAGGAAAATGGCTGAATTAATTATAGTGCAGCCAAACTGTGGAATACAGTGTAGCTACAGTAGTATGCTTAAGGAACACTTGTACTTACTGACATGAAAAGATATTCAGGAGAGATTATTGCTTAAAAGCAAGCTACTGAATAATCTCAGGACATAAACTCCTTCTTCTGTGGGAAAATAAATAATAAGAAAACAGAGAGAAGCCTAAAAATTTATCACATGTAGAAACACACTTTTTTTTATGTGCAAGAAAAAGATCTGGAAGAATATCCACCCATTTGCTTATTTGTACTTATAAGTAGGATCAAAAGCTGGAACCTAGGTGGAAGTGGGGGAAGAAACGTACAGCTTACACTTTACTTGAATCTTTTTCAATGTAAATACTAGAGGCCTGGTGCACAAAAATTTGTGCACTGGGCGAGGGGGGGGGGAGGGTACCTCAGCACGGCCTGTACCCTCTCAGTCTGGGAAACCCTCAGGGGATGTCCACCTTCTGGCGTAGGCCCGCTCCTAGGCGATCGGGCCTAAGCTGGCAGTCAGACATCTCTCTGGCAGCCCGGGAGCCCTCGGGGGATGTCCACTTGCCAGCGGGGAGCAGGTCTAAGCTGCAGTCGGACATCCTTAGCGCTGCTGAGGAGTCGGGAGAAGCTGAGTGAGGGGCTAAGGGCTGTTTTCAGGCTGGTCACACTCCCTTCAGGGTGGGGGGTCCTGCTGGGGTGCATAGCCAGTCTGGGTGAGGGGCTGATGGGTGTTGCAGGCTGGCCACGGCCCCCAGTGACCCAAGTTCCCAGCAAGGCTGGCTGGAAGCAGGTATCTGGGATTTATTTATCTTCTATAACTGAAACTTTGTTGCCTTGAGCGAAGGCCATAGCCAGCCAGGGAAGGTGGGAAGCATGGCTTCCTCCATTGCCAGAGCAACCAAGCTTCCTGCTTGCTCCAGCTCCGTGGCTGCCAACCACCATCTTGGTTGGGCTAATTTGCATATAGTTGCTCTGATTGGCTGGTAAGTGTGGCTTGGGTTATAGTGGAGTGACACCAATTTGCATGTTTTTCTTTTATTAGTGCAGATTTTAAGTAATAGTAACAATATATTATTTATATTATTATACTAGATTCCCTAAATTTTTTTCTTTTACCAGATAAATCTAAGAATGTACTACTTTTTATTACTGCAAAGAATAAGCAATACATAAATAGGGATGGGGCAGGCTATGCAATTAAATCCCACTCTGGGAACACCTTCATTGGCCATAGCGGTTTTGACACTGGAAATTCAAAGGTGAACCAATATACTTGCTGGAAGATAAATTTCTTTTTACAGAAATGGCTATGACAGCATCTTTTTGTTGTGCCACAAAATATATAAAAATAAGTGATGTTATTTCAAACATTGTTGCATTGAAGTTTCTTTTTTTTAAATTGAATGTATTGGGATGACATTGATTAATAAAGTATATAGTTTTCAGATGCACAGTTCTATAATACATCATCTGTATATAGCACTGTGTGTTCACTACCTGTCTACCATTATCATTATTACTCAGACTAATGTAGTACCTTTTATGATTAACTAGAGGCCCAGTGCACAAAACTTGTGCACTGGGGGAGGAGGGTATCCCTCAGCCCAGCCTACACCCTCTCAATCTGGGACATCCCTCTCACAATACAGGACTTCTGGCTACCAACCGCTCACCTGCCTGCCTGCCTGATTGCCCCTAACCACTTCTGCCTGCCAGCCTCATCACCCACAACTGCCTTCCCCTGCTGGCCATCTTGTGTCCACATGGGGGAGGCCATCTTGTGTATTGGAGTGATGGTCAATTTGCACATTACCTCTTTATTATATAGGACTAGGGGCTCAGTGCACAAAAATTTGTGCACTCGGGCGGGGGGGGAGGGTCCTTCAGCCCCGCCTGCGCCCTCTTGCAGTCTGGGACCCCTCTGGGGATGTCCACCTTCTGGTGTGCCTGGCCAGCCTGGGTGAGGGGCTGCTGGCTGTTTGCAGGCTGGCCAAGCCCCCCAGTGGGGACCCTCACCCCATGGGGGTGTGGCCAGCCTAGGTGAGGGGCTGAGGGCCGTTTTCAGGCTGCCCACAGCCCCTTCAGGGTTTCAGGTCTCTACTGGCGTGCCTGGCCAGCCTGTGCGAGGGGCTGAGGGCTGTTTGTAGGCTGGCCACAGTTTCCATTGACCCAAGGTCCCAGTGAGACTGGCTGGAAGCAGGTTTCTGGGATTTATTTATCTTCTATAATTGAAACTTTGTTGCCTTGAACGGAGGCTACAGCTGGCCTAGGCAGGCAGTTTCCTCCATCACTGACCTCCTGTTTGCTTTAGCTCCGTGGCTGCTGGCCGCCATCTTGGCTGGGTTAATTTGCATACCATCGCTCTGATTGGCTGGTGGGCGTGGCTTGGTTGGTGGGCATGGCTTAGGTATAACGGAGTAAGGGTTAATTTGCATATCACTTTTATTAGATTTTACAATTCCTCCATTTGATATTATCCATATTTTATTATTTTTTTAACTTCATCAAAACTACTCATTTTACTCCTACTTTTCAAAGTTTTAAGAAACTTAATCCTCTTTGTTTTTTAAACTTTAACATTTTCAAGATCCGAAAGGACTAGTTTGAGTAGAGATGAAGAAAAATAAATTTCTAGCCTTCCCCCAATATTTATGTGTTTTTTTTTTAATAAAGGGGAAACCTTTCCACAAGTAGACTATTTTATTTTTCCATATATATATATATATATATATATATATATATATATATATATATATATACACACACCAGAGGCCTGATGCACAAAATTCGTACAAGAGTAGGTTTTCCTTCCCCTAGCTGCTGGTACTGGCTTCCCTCTGACACCCAGCAGCACCTGGGACCTGGAATTTCCTCCGGCTGCCAGCAGGCACCCGGGACATGGGCTTCCCTCGGAGCCCCGGCTTCATCTGGAAGGTCATCTGGTCTAATTAGCTATATATCTTCTATAATAAAAGAGAAACATGCAAATGTGACCGTTACCACCAGCCAATCAGAGCGGCTGTATGCAAATTAACCCAGCCAAGATGGAGCCCAACAGCCAATCAGAGCGGCTGTATGCAAATTAACCCAGCCAAGATGGAGGCCAACAGCCACGGAACTAGAGCAAACCCAAAGGGTTCTGTTGCAACTCCCTGCCTATGCTGGCAGTTGGAAGTGGCACCAGGGCACCAGGAAGTGGGAAAGCAAGGTGGCGGGCCGGGGAGCGGGTAAGAGGTGGCAGGGGGTCGGCGGCCTGCTTGGCAGCTGTCCAGGCCCTTGGAGGGGGATCGGGGAGCAGGAAAGAGGCAGCAGGGGGTCAGTGGCCTGCTTGGTGG
>PVJC01042176.1:0-15033 GCA_004026665.1 Murina feae
ATATCCAACATTTACAGGGAACTCATACAACTTAACAAAAGAAAGATAAACAATCCTATCAAAAAATGGGCAATGGACCTAAATAGACACTTTTCAAAAGAAGACATACAGAAGGCAGAAAGACATATGAAAACATGCTCCAAGTCACTAATTATACGAGAGATGCAAATCAAAACAACAATGCGGTATCATCTCACACTTGCCAGAATGGCTGCCATCAACAAAACAACAAAGGACAAGTGCTGGAGAGGATGTGGAGAGGATCTGCACTGCTGGTGGGAATGCAGACCGGTGCAGCCACTGTGGAAGACGGTTTGGAGTTTTCTCAAAAAATTGGAAATGGAACTCCCATTTGACCCTGTGATCCCACTCCTGGGAATATATCCCAAGAGGCCAGAAACACCAATCAGAAAGGATATGTGCATCCCTATGTTCATAGTAGCACAATTTGCCATAGCTAAAATTTGGAAACAGCCTAAGTGCCCATCAGCAGATGAATGGATTAGAAAACTGTGGTACATCTATGCAATGGAATACTATGCTGCTGTAAAAAGGAAGGAATTCTTACCATTTGCCACAGCATGGATGGAACTGGAGAGCATTATGCTAAGTGAAATAAGCCAGTCAATAAAAGAAAACTACCACATGACCTCACTTATTTATGGATAATAAAGACCATTATAAAATGATAAACATAAATAAATACAGAGACAGAACAGCTTTGAACAGATTATCATCCTACAGCTGGAAGGCTGGGGATGGTTGGGGGGAATTAAGAGATCAACTGAAGGACCTGCATACATGCATAGGAGCATAATCAATGGACACAAGAAACTGGGGATTAGGGAGGAGGGGAGGAAGGGAAAGGGGAAAAAATGGAGATCTAGCTATCATTTGATGTAATACTTATCTATCATTTGTTGTAATACTTTAAGCAAAAAAAAAAAAATTAAAAAAAAAAGAATCTGTTATTCTGATGGTTTACCTCTAGGCTCATCCAAGAAAGAGGAAAATCATGCTGAAATTTTTCTATGTAGCCAAAAGATTTTGCGTCAAAATTGGTCATAAGAAATTGGGGACTATATTTTTTATGGAAAGCTTATTTGTTGGTAATGCAATTTTTCAGACATATGTTTAGTAGGACTTGAAAAGGGCCAGTCATATTTGCATTCAATATTCTAAAAAGTAATTAAGTTATTTTAGACTTAGTCAGCAAGTGGGATCAGGCTGATAAGTAAAGAGCAAGTTGAAGATTCTTAAAAACACTTGAATAATAAAGTTCAAACTTACACTTGATAGTCTATTGAGACAGGTGTATTATTAACAGATTAGTGTTGTAGATACTCCATGTTATAAGTACATCCTTCTCAATCCCTTGAAGATAGTGTGGCTATCCATTTTTTTTTCACCAGTGAAATATAAGCTGAAGCAAGAAATTTAATAAACTAGGTAAGAGCAGAAGAAGTACTTGGTAAATGAAAAAAATTAGGAAGGAAAACAATAAAGTGTGAAAAAGAGTAATTCCAAAGAAACCAGTGATTAACGGAATTACTAGTAAGTTCTGATGAAAGAGTGAGGAAAGAACAGATCCAAAACCTGCACACTTGGAACAGTAATAAAACAGATTTTTGGTCAGAGAATTTTCAGCAGTCTGATACAAGTAAGAGCTGGCTTGGAGTGGATCAAAGAGTGAGTAAAAGTTGAGAATATGGACATCAGTGATTTGGATTGCTTTATCCAGAAGTTTGTTCATAAAGAAAGAGAAATAAATAAAGTGATAGTCAGGGGCACTGACCTCTTTTCCCTTAGTTTGTCAAATATATAAAAAAAATGACAACAGCCAACACAACAATAGCCATCCGGTGTGAATGAATCAAAATTATTACAATTTTTTTTTGTCAGATCAGCAAAAACTTTAATACATACTTTTGGTGTGCTGCAGAACTTTGGTAATTAGTTTATATGTGTCATGAGATGAAAAACATTGAAAATTGCTGCTCCAATGTGATGGAATGTCCCTTCAAGATTAGGTTATAAATCATTGTGACTTCTTTCTTGTTTGCTTTCTCTCTCTTGTTAGCTTCTACTTGCTCAAATTGATGAAGCCAGCTGCCATGTTGTAAGCTGCCTTAAGGAGAGGAATTGAGGAGAGCCCATGCCAACTAGCCAGCAAGGAACTGAAGCTCCCAACCCCAGAGCCTGTAAGAAATTGGATGCTGCCCACAACCAATTGAGCTCTGGTGGATCTTGGATCCTATCAATATCAAAAATTGAGAAGACCCTGGAGTATATTAATATCAAATAATGATATGGCTACATTCCAGATGACACTTTGATTACAATCTCATGAGAGCTCCTGAGGCTGAGGATTCAGGTAAACCACTTGCATATTCCTGCCTCATAAATAATATGTACTGTAATATTCTAATTTTTTGGATAATTTGTTTTGCAGCAATCAAAAACTGCTAAAATATGTCACACTAAGACCTAGAACCACCATTTTTTTAAAAAAATCAATGGATGAGGAAAGGTTTGTCTGCTTTAGGTCTTTAAAATTTACCCCTACATCTTGAATGCATAAAAAATATACTTTGGGAATCACTTACCTGATATTACAAAGAAATCTCAAAATAAAGTGTCCTTAATAAGGTTGATTTTTTCTTCTTTCATATAACCATAAAGATTACCAAATTGTCCAGAGCTGAACTCGGGTCACTACAAGCAGCAATGCTGATGGTGGAAATCATTTTCTTCTATGGGATTGCTAGAAAAGCAATCCAAGAACCCACACACAGGAGGTTGTGCTATGGCAAGATTTATTCCACAAGGCAGTCCCTGGGTTTCCGACGTCCCATCTCAGCATCTGGCCATGGAAAAGATCCAATGTTGTCTTCATGAAGGCCAAAACAAAGGCCAGTTTCCAAAGTTTCTGTTTGATAGTGAAACTTAGAACTTTGGAGCCCGGCAATTTGCCGTGGGCCCCAGTGACTGCTAAACCTGCGTGGTCACACGTTCCCAGGTGAGAGACAACACAACAGGCAGTGCGTTACCCCATGCGACAAAAAAGAGCTCTTCTATGTTTCCCTGAGGTTAAGACTAGGAGTTTTTTAAAATAACCAATCAGCTTCCCAAGCTTTCATGAGCTTCTGATGAATCCATCCCCTAGCCAATGAACCCTTCCCCAGGGTAGACTGATATTTTGATTTTCATTGTGCATGTACTTGCCTCCCTACAATCAGGGACTGGGAGGTGGGAAAGGGAGAAGTATTAATCCTTGAAGGGCCAAGGGACAGGCTCAAGCTCCTGTTGAAGCCTGTTAGGTTCAACAATGTCTCATTTCCTTTGCTTCCTTCCTTTATCTAGCTACCTATGCTAACAGTGACAGCACATGCAGATTCCATCTACCTTGTTCTGCCATTCCTTAAAGTGGTGCCTTATTTTCACGTGGTTAAAACTAGCTTACTGCAATTATATGTATGTCTACCACTGTTGGAAGGGATATGAAGATACAGAGAGTATGGACTTTTCTTATAAAAACATGGCAGGACTGCTCCCCCCGAAATGTCTTCCCCTGCAGCTTGGTTGCCCCCAACTGCCCTCCCCTGCAGGCCTAGGTTTCCCTCAACTGCCCTCCTTTGCAGATCTGATTGCCCCCAACTGCCCTCCCTTGCCAGCCATCTTGTGTCCACATGGGGGCAGCCATCTTGTGTTTTGGAGTGATGGTCAATTTGCATGTTACCTCTTTATTAGATAGGATAGAATAGACTAAAACAGGATATGGTAGAATAGAAGCAATACCACAAACAACATGACATAATGCAACATACATAACAGAGCACAGCATAGCATAATAAAACATAACAGTTGAATATAAGGAATAAGCCAGAGTGAAAATTTGACTATGACTCCAAAATTCCCAGACAAATTCTCTCTGAATAGCAACTCTTTTGGGAGGAAGTAGTACAAAAGAAATGATTGCTGTGTTTTTATTTTGTTTTGTTTTTGAAAGGAGATATAATTATTTCTGTTCGGCATATGTAGAATATCAAGTATCTATGGTATGATCTGACAGAAATTTGTGACTAAAATAGTAAATCATATTTTAGTTTGCCCATGTTTACTGCCTTGGCTTTATTTTAGAACATGATACTTTTATTTGCTGAGTTGATTGATCTGGTAGTCAGTCTTTCACCGGCCAGTATCTCCAGAACCTATTACCCAGTTTATGCATTTCTCTAGCTATTTTTCTCCCCATCAGCATGTGTTGGGCAATGAAGCACAAAAGTTGCATATGGTGCCGTAATTTTAATACAGAAATATATTCTGCTTTACTGTTGTACTTATTGTCTTTCTTTTCCTGGAAGCTTATTTGATTGAATTTTTGGCTCTAATTAAGAAAGAAATAAACCAGTTTTTACCTTAAATAATGATTTTCCATTACTTGCTCTTCTCGAATAATATGAACTAAGCACCTAACCAGATAGAAATTAAATTGCTTTGGGAGGTTCTGTACGATACTGTTAGGATTTATTTCCTTTAAATAATAACTTTAAGTGCTGGTAGGGAGAAATAAGGAGAACCAAAAGAAAAGTATATATTGTAATAATAATGAGTTTTCTAAGAAATTGCTTCAGATTTGAAATGTCTTCATTTATTCCATCAATGAACTAACATACTGCCCTGTTAGACAAGGTCTTTATACCAATTATATAAGGTTAATTGTATAAATTAGCATACCTAATCTAATAAAAACAGCACTAAGTGGAGGGATAATGAGTTATCTAATGGAATGCATTAAATGTGCCTCTTTTTATCTACTAACAAAAGCAATAACCTTTTAAATATTAAGTGAAATAACCATTATTTCTAAGTATTTTGTTTTTTAGATAGTGGGAGAAATATATGTGAATCATGCTATTTGCTTTTTATTCCTAATTTTCTATATTACAATGGTGTTCTCTTAGATCAAAATACTTGGATATAAGTAAAAAATAAAAACACTATCCAATCTATAATAATAAAAGCATAATTTGCTAATTAGATTGGATGTCCTTCTGGATGTCCTTCCATCCTTCTGGATGATGCCAGGGCTGTGAGGGAAGCCTAGATCCTAGGTGTCAGAGGGAAGCCAGTGCTGGCAGCTGGGGGAAGAAAGGCCTACTCTTGCATGAATTTTGTGTATCAGGCTTCTAGTTATTGGATAAAGACACATGAAGTAGGCCTAAAGAATAGCAAAGAATATTTGGAATTCTCTTTCTATATTGTATTCTTAATAATGGCTTGCTTGATTTTATTTATTTTTATTTTATTTATTTATTTTAATTTTGTTTTATTGCTTAAAGTATTACAAAGAGTGTTAGGTAAGTCTCCATTTTTTCCCCTTGACCTTCCCCGCTCCTCCCCTACCCCCCAGTATCTTGTGTCCGTTGATTATGCTTATATGCATGCATACAAGTCCTTCAGTTGATCACTTAACTCCCCTCAAACTCTCCCCAGACTTCCAGCTGTAGTTTGACAGTCTGTTCAATGCTGTTCTGTCTCTGTATCTATTTATGTTCATCAGTTTATAATGGTCTTTATTATCCATAAATAAGTGAGATCACGTGGTATTTTTCTTTCATCAACTGGCTTATTTCACTTAGCATAATGCTCTCCAATTTCATCCATGTTACTGCAAATGGTAAGAATTCCTTCTTTTTTACAGCAGCATAGTATTCCATTGTGTAGATGTACCATATAGAAAACTATCAAATGCCAGAGGGCAATTGAGATATTTCCCAGTTGATCTCCAAAATTGTTTGTACTATATAACCCTTGTGATTCAGTCACAGTTACTTCCTATTGTTTGAAAGTACCTGTTCTCTCATGACTAAATTTGCTGATTTTCTTTACCCCTCCTGTATTGCCATAGCTCTCTTTTCTCTGTTTTGAGTTCTTATCACCACTTTCTTCTGTATGCCATTTTTCTGCTACTCCTCTTTCTTTTTACCCTTGTCCTCTTTATCCTTATTTTTCCTTCTTTATGTCACTGGAGTTTTTATCTTTTATGGATACCAAATTCATTTGCTAACAGACCACTTCATCATAAATAATTCTGCATGCACCTCTTTGTGCAAATCGAAAGCTATGATTTTATTTTGCTACGTCATCAATCACTGTGTATCTTGGCCTATGATTTCTTGCATAGATATGAGCCTCTTGTCTAAGCTATGAAGCTGTAAAAGAGACTGTGTTTCATTCACATTTGTCTTCCTTAGTACCTAGCCCTAAAACTTTCTTATGTTTAGTCTTTAATAAGTACTTGCTGAAATACATTGAATATGCATGGTAAGTTACAGGCAAGGTAGACCTATTACATTTTAAATGAGTGCCTTTTAAATAAATTATAATGTACCTTTCAATTGATAAAAAAACAAAATGAAAACACCACAGGAATAGCTAAAATTTTGTTTTCACTGTGTTTTCTAATCAACATAAGTAGCTTGGAGAATTGAGTAAAACCAATTTTTTTTTTTTTTTTTTTTAGAAAGTGAGTTATGAGCACTCCAAAGGAGAAAAGAGAATGTTTCTTTTTGGATCAGAAAGAAACAATACAATTATTAGTAGTAATGTGGGGTGGGAGGGTGGGAGAAGGAAAAACAGTGGAAGGAAAGTCATATAGGAAGATTAATGTAAAAGTGAGAATAATTATATTGATAAAGGAAACCATTAAAGAATACAGGTAAAAAATTAAGATGAAGTGACATCATGAGAAATAGAAGGAAAGTAAATTAAAATTCGCAAAACAAATAGCACATTGTTTTTATTGCAACACAAATAGAAACTGACACAAGACAAAATTACAGAGCTCTCATGTTTTTCTTTTATTCTGTAATAAATACTGCCTAACAGCAGTGTTAATAAAATTATGTTTTAAAAAACCATTTACAATCTTTAGCAATTTTAAGACTACATTTGTGAAATAGGAGTGATGTGAATACCTACATCACAAGAATGTTCTGAAAAGTAAGTGAGTTATTGTCTGTGACTATCCTCAGTAAAATGCTTCATGTCCCATAGCTATTAATAGGACGATCATATTAAAAACATGCAAAATGTCTGTTAAACGTTACTGACTTCATTAAAAATGTTGCCTTGGAATGTAACGTGACTATCAGCAGAAAAAGGGAAAGAACCAGGAAGTAGTCCATATTTTGGAAAACACTTTAGAAGAAAGACAATGACCTGTCTCTCACATGTAGGTCAATTCGTTTTCTGAAGAGTGGGCAGTAAGAATTTTCATGTGTTTTTAAAGAATTTTGTTTAAATCTATGATCTTTACACATCTAGATTTTTTCAGAGCAAATACAAAAATTATCAATAAAAATAAAGACTATTGTTAACAAATAACTTGTGATGCCTGTAGAAAACACAGTGTATTAAAATGGCCACTGACAATATGACCAGTTTGTTGGCACCTGTATAATGTATTTTAAGATGATAACATTCCTCATGCACCCAATACGCATGTGTGCTTCTTGAGGTGAATATTCACATTATCTGCCTTTGTATTTTCTTCAGTGACTAGCACAGTGTTGTATACAAAGTCAACAAATAACCAATATTTATTCCTTCCCTCTTCTACAGGTGAGTGGGTTGCCCAATAAAAGCTAATAGAAACGATGTCTGGAGATTTTGTACTGTAGGAGTTTGCTTGTTTGCATTCTCTGGTGACTATTCTCTGAGGCAGACCAGAGATACTGACAACTGGAAAGCTATGGTAAATTAATTAGATATTAAGTTATTTTCTTTGAAGTAAAAACAACCTGCCTAGTATGAGAAAAACAAGAGCATCTATGGGAAGAGATGTCATCCGTAATTACATCATATTCAAAACATGTCATTTTGATTGAAACACTAAAAGTGTGAGTAGAAGACTATCATCTCCAAATTATCATTTTACACATCATCATTCACTTTATCATTTGTATTTTCTTGCCCTTGACTATGATTTTCCATCTCACTTCATCCAAAATACTTTTCTGCTTTACCTCATGAAAGTGCCAGCCCATAAACAACAAACGCCACTTTATCGTAAAGCTTGTTTGAAAGCTTGTTGACCACTTAAGTGTCATAAGAGGAAACTAGGTCTCTAATCCCACAAATTTCACTGTCTTCCTCTCAAATGGCAGTTTTTATTCTCCAATACTTTACTTCAGAGTTAACTCAGAGTAAGTGCCTCTGCTCCAGATTGTTTTCATAATTTACTATTTTCCACCTTTTCTGAAAATAATTTCTGTTCCTTTGATGCTTAAGCCCATTTCTTTGATGCTCATTTAGCTCTATCAAACTTCCTTCTACTAGAAATTATTTGTCAATATCTGGATTACTCTCATTCATCAAAATGCTCACACCTGGCTTTCATTTTTTAAGCCAACATTTTACTTCTCAATTGAAGCCATGTTTTGATCCTGGATGCATTCAGTGTCCACAACTATGGCTATCCAATATTCTGCTTGTTGCATTATTTATCTCCTCAGTCCTAATGATCATTCCAGGTAGAAGAAATGACTCGATTTTTAACACATAGTGCTGCAATTCAAACATCGTATTCTCTCTCTCCCTTTTCAAAAATATTTTTTTCTTTTCGACAGTATTACAGATATTCCTCATTTCCCCCTCCTTTGACCCCTCTCCACACACAAACACACACACACACCATCCCCCATCCAGGCCTTCCCCACATTATTGTCTGTGTCTATGTACTATACATATAAGTATACTAGGGGCCTGGTGCATAAAATTTGTGCACCCGGGGTGTCCCTCAGCCCAGCCTGTGCCCTCTCAGAGGATGTCCACCTGCTGTCGTGCCTGGCCAGCCTGGGTAAGGGGCTGATGGTTGTTTGCAGGCTTGCCAAGCCCCCCAGTGTGGACCCTCACCCCGTTGGGGTGTGTCCAGCCTGGGTGAGGGGTTGAGGGCTGTTTTCAGACTTCCCACAGCCCCTTCAGGTTTTGGGTCCCTACCGGGGTGCCTGGGCAGCCTGGGTGTGGGGCTGAGAGCCGTTGTCAGGCTTTCAGGCTGCCCACAGCTCCCATTTACCCAATGTCCCAGCAAGGCTGGCTGGAAGCAGATTTCTGGGGTTTATTTATCTTCTATAATTGAAACTCTTGCTTTAAGCCAAGGCCTAGGCAGGTAACGAAGCCTCCTGTTGGCTTCAGCTCCATAGCTTCTATAATTGAAAGAATGTTGCCGTGAGCAGAGAGAGGCCCAGCCAGGCTAGGCAGACAGTTTACTCCTGGTGCAACGGAAGCCTCCTGTTTACTCTAGCTCCATGACTGCTGGCCTCCATCTTGACTGGGTTAATTTGCATACAGCCACTCTGATTGGCTGGTGGGCATGGCTTAGGCATCCCGTAGAAACCATCAATTTCAATATTAATCTTTTATTAGATAAGATAGGTTCTTTGGCTTATCTCTTCTCATTCCTCCTCCCCCAGATATATCAGTTTTTTTCATGCCTCCATCTAACTTATTTGTAGAATCTACTGAACAAAATGAATTGATCAACAAAATAAGACTTTAGGCTAATTGGTTTGGCTCAGTGGATAGAGCATCGGCCTGTGGACTGAAGGGTCCCAGGTTCGATTTCGGTCAAGGGCATGTACCTTGGTTGCAGGCACATCCCCAGTGTGGGATACGCAGGAGGCAGCTGATTGATGTTTCTCTCTCATCAACGTTTCTCACTCTCTATCCCTCTCCATTCCTCTCTGTAAAAAAATCAATAAAATATATTTTTTTAAAAAATAAGACATTAGGTATGGTATTCTTTTTTTTGTTTTATTTTGTTTTCTTCAAACTATATAACAAAAGCATCTCTAAAAGCAATTCAATCATGGGAAAGGAGTATATTTAACTTGGAATATCATCTTATGAGATTCTGCATAAAATATACTTAAAATATCTGGTATTCCTTTTTTCCCCAATGATCTTTTTTTGAGTAAGACTTAAAAGACATTAAATATGCTTTCTGAACAAACCCAGCTTCCACCTCAATTAGAATTTTTGAGTGTGATAACAGGGTTAGATAGAAAAAGGGAGTGAAAGGCAGCAATTGTTTCTTTGGGGAAGATGACTCAGATTTCTTTTTTCCACCTCTATTATTTTAAATCACACAAATGAAGCAACTTTCTAGATGGTAGCCTATTTTGCTTTTAGCCCTGCTCTTTGTCCTGCTAAATAACCATTGTTTTATTTGGATGACCCTCCCTCTCCCAATTTAAAATGAACTCTCCTATTTTGTTTCTCCTATTCTTACCCACTCTAGCCCAAAATATTCTATCATGCAATCTTTCTAAGTACTTAAAAATGATTTAATTAAAGGCCCCCAAATAACACACAAGTTTGTTATTGGCAATTTTCTGCCATTTTATTTTAACCTAAATCTTACAATATTCTGTGTGAAAACAAGGCTCATACTACTGCTTTAAAATAATATTCAAATAGAGCATTCAACTAAAAAAATAGAACATTTTATTTGAAACAGCAAATAGTCATTAGAAATATGTTCACATTTTACTCTTGTAGATAACATGCAGTGCACAGAATATTTAATGTTGGAAGAATTTAGATGAAGTTATTTTGTCTTAAATATATCAAAATGATAAATCATTTAATATACTATTGTCATCAGTTTTCATATGTACACAATTATGATGGCAAACAGGTAATTTAAAGCACTTATTTTTAAGGTTAAGTGTATCCTTTTAATGGAATACATTAGTATGCAGTTTAGATATTTGAATAATTCTGTTTACATATGAGGTTCATATCCATTCACTTTTTTTTGTCTCATTTGAATCATGCTACTTTTATTTCATACTTCTTTAACAAGTTCTTTCCTTATGTTCACTATCTGTGATTAATAAAAGTCCCAGGAATGTATAAAATTCTGACCTAGATAAAATATATTTTATATTCCAGGCTGGAAATACCTTCTATGTTAACCATTTCCATTTGACTTTTTAAATATAACCCATTTACGTAATATTATATACCGAAATGAAAGCTGTTGCTGAAGGTCTTCAGCTACATGAAGAGGTATGGGGGATCACAGGTGTAAGCCCAGTCAGCACTTCCTGCAAGCTGAAGAAGCCATGCAGGGCACCGATAGCCATGGAAAAAATTAATTGTTCACTTCATGTTAGATCAGGGCTCAAATATATTAAAGCTATATTGATTGTGATTTTGTTTCTATTCTGAAAGAAACCTGTGGGATGCCTTCTGCATTATCCTCTGGCTTTGGGCAAAGATTATCTGCTTTGTTTTCCTATCTATGCAAGGCAAAAAACTAAGAGACAGCCAAGGTGGCAGAGCCAAGTATAATTTTTCATATCAGATGTTTCTTAGCAGTATGCAATGTGTAAGCAATCAGCATTAATACTTTAACATTCTTAGTCTTAAGTATCAAGCTGCAACCTACTTTTCTCTAATACACTTCAAACCATATGGTTGTTTCTGCTACTGGTGTCAGTTTGGTTGTGTGGGCAATACTTAGGCACAACATAAGACATTTTCATTGATTCTTAAAAGGTCTTTATTCACGCTTGAGCTAAAGCAGCTGGTCGAGGGTTAGGGATCACTTGAGTCACCAAATCTCTAGATATTGCTTTCTGCTGCACCATCTGTGCCCTGTTAAATATTCTTGATTTTTGCCAAGTTTGGGCCAATTTATATGTTAAATCAGTTCCTAAAATCAGGATCCAAGAAGCTTCAGGGGGAAAAAAAAAGATATTAAACTGCATAACTCTTATACATTAATCATTACTACTGGAGTGGGAAGTTTGAATACTGCCACTCAAAAGATTGTTGTGAGAAAGCAGCCTCCCTGGATTTCAGGAGGACAGTGAATGTGAATAATATTTCAACATCATTCGCACCAGAGAAATGTCCCCCATCCTAGCCTTTTAGAATAGTGAGTGGATTTTGTATGGGATGCTCTAAGATGCCACAGACTCAATTATTTCACAAATGCTTTTTAATCTTCTATGCACTATAGCTTAGAAAACCTAACATGGGGACTAATTACTTTCGTAGCCTAACAACTTTACTGTCTCGTAGCTGACAACAGCTCCCAGTAACACAGACTAGCCAGTATTTAACTTCTCACTTTAAGGAGCATAAAATTCTAAAGTTTTTGCAATGGAACAATGGCTCAAATGAGGAAAGCTACTGTCCTACTTTTGCCATATGTACTGATTCTCAACAATGAATAAGACTGTCTTGTTATTCCCAAAATAAAAAAGATATAAAAGTGAAAGCACATTACATATTTAGTTTTTTTTTTAAATTAAACTAGAATGTTTCACAACACTAATCTATCTGGACATTTCTTTAATGCAAAGGTAAAAATATTCTGAGTAATTACATTGATTTAACTAATATTTGCCGATTATATTCTATGTGGCCAGTGCCCTATGGAAAAATTCATTATCTCCTCCAAGCCACCTCAACTCATATGAATATACATCCCAAACTCTATAAGACATTTCAGATCTTATACATGAGATAGTAAGAAAACATTTATTGATATCAAGACTTTTAAAATTAATTCACTCCCAAAAGTGTCTGTTAAATCATATACAAATGTCTTAATCATAGGTTCAACAATTGTCTCACATTGTTATCTAAGACTACAACCTCTGACATTCCATTCTATGAAGGATTGAGACTATTTCTTTAAAAAAAAAATATATATATATATATATATATATATATATATATATATATATATATTATTGATTTTTCACAGAGAGGAAGATAGAGGGATAGAGCATTAGAAACATCGATGAGAGAGAAACATCAATCAGCTGCCTTCTGCACACTCTCCACTGGAGATGTGTCCGCAGCCAAGGTACCTGGAATCGAACCTGGGACCCTTGAGTCCACAGCCGACACTTTGTCCACTGAGCCAAACCGGTTAGGACTGTCTTATTTTTTTATGTTGCCCTAACATAATTAGTAATGCATTTGATAAAGATATAGCATTCAATATATTGCCCACATTAAATCAAAGATATGAACAATGACCTACTGCCAAAATATCCAAGCAAGGTGACAAAGCTTATCTCTATAATTATTTGAAGATCAGCCAAGTTTTCAATATTTATAGTTAGAACAGCAATGTTCTCTAGGATTAAACGTTTAGTTTTGTTTGCTTCAAGTAAAGCTAGAAATCCCTAGTGTCTACTGAGATGGTCAGACACATCAGTCATGATTGTCAAGATTCGTATAATACTCTCATGTCTCAAAGTATTCTAGGAATAAGGGAGGCTATATTAAGTAAAGCCTGGATAAGCCTAATAGTTTAGGCTTTTAAGCTTGTTTTTAAATTCCAGAAAGAGGAACATATATACTTTTTTAGAGGTAGTAAACGCAATTTCACAAAATTCAATATGATCTAAAAGTTCCTGAGAACCTACCATAAAATTGAAAAATTTTACCGAGTTTATATAGTTTCTCCAGGCTAGAATAGTTATCAGTATTTTAAAAATTAAAAAAAGAGGCATTACGGATGATGATTTTTATTTAAATGTACAACTTTCCCAGGTTATTTTGTGACTGATAAGAAAAATAGCAAAGGTGGAGAATAATGCATATTTTTACATAGAAGTATGAAATTACCCAAAATGTTTTCTGTAAGACAATCACAGTCAGTAGATACCATGCCCTCAATCAGTACAGCTATATATAAATACATGAAAATGATACTTATCAGTTAGAAATGACCATCCAAAGTGGGTTTAAAGGCTGGTGGCTGTGGTGTGATGATTATGTTGCATAACTTATTATAATGTAATTTAATATTTTATTAAGTATTTATAAAGTATCTCTAAAAACAATATCAAGCTTCTAAATACTAAAAATGTATGATGTTTAATATTATGTATTATTTATTAATGGGTAATTAATAACCAGTTTCTAAATGATAAATGATGATAACTAAATATAAAAGAACTTTTAGTTTGGCTCTATATCATTCATAGGCAGCCACTAAACTTAATATAAAGAGATAATGCCATTAACACTTCTTATAAAACCTGTTTCCATTTACTAGTTCAGATAAATAACACAAAACTTATTCCATTTTAACTTACTATGATTTTCAAAATTTAGACATTGAAATCTTGATCAATAAAAAAAATACAAAAATACTTGTTAGGTAAGCTTTAAATGCATACACATATAGTACCGATACAAAATTATGACATATGTTTGAATATTAAAACTAAAAATACATTATCTAGAAAAAGCCAAACTTATTTTTTCCTCTTCACTATCCTATATAAAAGCCTAATATGCAAATTGTCCTCTCCACCAGGAGTTTGACCGCTCGTTATGATGTGTGCTGATCACCAGGGGGCGGCACAAAACATGGTTGGTGTCAGAAACACAGCACTGGCAGCGGGCGGCAGTGGAGGCCCTGCCAACCCCTGATGGGAGCAGGCCTGCAGCAGGATGGTGGAATAGGTAAGTGGGCGGTGTCAGGCCAAGGCGGGTGTGAGCAGGGCCTGATCACCCTGCTGATCACCCCACAGACAGCAACTGGTGGCGGAAGGCAGGGCTGCTGCACAGCTCCCACACACTGAGGGAGCTAGCAAGACCCAATGACTCAAGTGGGGGAGGGGTACATGGGGGCCCAGGTGCTGCTCAGGGCCCAGAGGTCAGCTGGGACCTGCCCTTCCACATCAGATGCTCGCACTTCAATCCCCGGCCAGGCCTAGGGACCACACCTGTGCATGAATTTCATGCATCAGGCCTCTAGTCTTTTAATATTTCTCTCTTCTCTTTGCTCCTTGCTAGCACTTCTTTTGAACTTTCTCCCTGGTTAGCTTCCTTCTAACTTTTTAATCTTCCCTCCAAATTTTGTTATATTACTTAAAATATAAAACAAAGAGCATCCCTCCAAATACACTAAATATAAAAATGGACACCAAACAATGCAGATTTTATCTATAATAATAAAAGCGTAATATGCTAATTAGACTGGACAACCTT
>PVJC01042177.1:0-15025 GCA_004026665.1 Murina feae
TGGGTTCCCCCCGAAAGCAGACCTTGAGGGGCACAGGGAGTGGCCCAACAGAAAAGGCAGAAGGAAAAAGGGAGGCCTGCACTGCAGAGCCTCTGTGGGATGCAGGAGGCCCACCCCCCCAACCCTCCCCCACCACCCCCACCACCCCCACCCCTATCCCCGTGCCAGAGAGCAGGCTTCTTGCTTCTTCCAGCTGAATCGGGAAGGGTTGCCACTCTCCGTCAGTACGCCGCTGGGAGAGCAGAGGCCGGGCAGCTGCCTGGGCTACAGCAGGTTGGTGGCAAAGTGATGGCCAGAAGGCAGGAAGGCTGACCCCAGCCCTTTTTCTAGAAATACACTCAGTTGTCTGCCTGGTCAAGAAAACATGAACTCAGCTGGCGTACGCTGCTTTCATACCTTTGGAGCCTTGGAATCTGCACTGGGGAAGGATTCCAATACAGCTGGCTGGTGGGGGGAGAAGGGAGGAGCGTCTTCGTAGGGAGGGCCTCTCCAGGGATAGGGTCGGGTCCACGCCCTGTGTAGGGGCTGAGGCCTGAGCCTGGTGCCACCTCCTGGGGATGGGAACCGTCTCCCAGAGGAGGTCCCCACCCTCAAAGACAGGGACAACTTTCACGGGCCCCACCACTCCTGCCTTCAGGCGCTCTGAACTCTGTTCTGGGGGCTCTGGCCAAGGTCCTGAAGAGCCCAGGTTTTAAATAGCAGCTAGCCTTGCTGTGAGCCTGCCTGCTTCCACTGCATTCTTTTTTTCTCGGTTTTTCCTAAAATATATATGAGAGAGAGAGAGAGAGAGAGAGAGAGAGAGAGAGAGAGAGAGAGAGAGGAAGCGTGTGTGTGTGAGTGAGTGAGTGTGTGTGTGTGTTGAGGTTGTTCCTGGGGGACTATTAACTAAGAATAATTTATCCAAGAAATTTGTTATGTTAGAATTACCAATTAGATATGATTATAACTTACCCTGGCTAACACTGCACTACTGTTGGAAATCTGAATCCCATTAAAATCTAATTAGCATATATTAAGTCGAAGGCGGTTTTACTGCAGTGCGCCAGCAGGTTTGAGCCACGCCGGGCACATGGGTTTGCCGCCCACTTCAGCACGTGGGCCACGTCGCTCACAGGGCCCAGGTGTGTGCCAGGCTGCCTCTGGGCAGCTTCTCTCTTCCTAAACTGGGACCAGATGGCCATGCCTATAGAGAGGGGCAGCTCCGAAAGTGGACATGACGTTCTAGGCTCTGTCCCCGCATAGGAGGCCAGGATCCACGAAACGACGCGGTCATGGCTCCACGGTCGGGGTGCTCTGGGCTAAGAGGTGAGGGGCTGATTTGGGCAGCCCCTGGGAGCCAGTTACCTTGGTGACCGAATGCCAGCTCCACAGAATGTATCCCTCCTTGGGCTGGTGGGCATGGTGGGTCCGGATGTGAGGGCGTGGCTGCTATGACGTCATCCCCAGCAAGCACCTGGCACAACAGCAAATGTTTATTGAGCTTTTACAGTGGGGCTGCAGGCCTTACGTTCTTATGATTTTTCTTTTTTTAATATCTTCTTATTGAATTCAGAGAGGAAGGGAGAGGGAGAGAAATAGCGATGAGAGAGAAGCATTGGTCGGCTGCTTCTTGCAGGCCCCACACTGGGGATCAAGCCAGGAACTGAACTGTGACCTCCTGGTTCATTGGTCGACACTCAACCATTGAGCCATGCCAGCTGGGAAAACTCCAAGACGAAAGCTCTAGATTTACGCCCATTTTATATACGATGAACCTGAGGCTTACAGAGGTTAAGGAACTTTCTCCAGGCCACACAGGGCAGGATCAGTATTTGAACCCTGAAGGCTTTTCTGAAAAGTTGTCTTTGAATGAGATCCTTTGTCCAGGTCCAGGTCAGACCTCGCCACTGCCCTCCTCTGCCAGCAGGGGGTGGAGGTGAGCGAGGAGGGAGCTCAGGGCCAGCCAGGTTGTGCCAATGGGTGTCACCTACAAGGTCCCTAGGGAACACTCCAGGTGGGGACTGTGGTCCCAGGATGCTGCTGCAGAGATACAAACTGGATGCAAGCATCCCGGTCAGTGGTTCTGGGGATTTTTTTAGGGGGAAAGAATCCTTCTTTCAGGTGTAAAGCATATTGAATGCAGTAGATTAGATGGTTGTGCAGCACATTTTCTCTCCTCCCCCCCTGCCCCACCTCCCAGCTGGTGGGACTTCCCCTTCCGCACCCTGTTGATGTTGGACAGGGTCCCGGCTCTTGCCTTGGCCGATGGGCTGTTAGTGAACCCACCATGAGCGGCCCTTCAAATGTGCTTGCTGTGAGCTCACTCCCCACTGGCGCCTCTGCCGACCATGGGGACGTGCCTGAGTGCCAGGTGCAAAGATGAGAGGTGCCTGGTCCAGGCCAGCCTAGACCAGCTGGACTGTAATTAAGAAATAAATGCTCTTAAACGCCACTGAGGGACCCTCCAAAGGCTTAATAGGGCAGCTCTGCTCCCCAAGCCGCCACAAGTGGGGTGCGGGAAATGTTGGAGCAACTCCCGCTCCTCCAGCCTCGGTGCTGAGCTGAAATTGCCAATAAAGGAACAGCTTAACCCTCCCCTGGGCTCAGCTTAAACCAGGGCCAGGCAGGGAGGTCATGACCTGGGAGGTCCTGGTCATCTGCGGGCACCAGCCAGCAGGTTTCCAAACATAGAAGGTGACGGAGGAGTAGGCGTCGTGTCCTGTGCTGGGGCTGCTGTCACAGAGCTCACGCATGGGGGGCTCCGACCACCGAAGTCTCTGTCCTCACCGCTGTGGAGGCAGGAAGGCCAGTGTCCACAGCGCTGGTTTCATCTGAGGCCTCCTCCTCGGCTGGTTGGTGGCCACCTCTCCCTGTGTCATCACACGGTCTTCCCTCCATACATGTTTGATGACCTCATTTTAACGTCATTGCCTCTTTAAGGACTATCTACACATACAGGCGCATTCCAGGGCACCGGGGGCGAGGGGTGGGGGGGTGGGGGCTGGAGCATGTGGATCTTGAGGAGACACAGCACAGCCCACGGCAGTGTCCCTCAGACTGAGGGGCCAGAAGCCACTCCTCAGGCTGCCCCAGCAGAGGCGTTGAAGGACCTTCTTGGGGACAGGTGCGGGGGGACGGGTCCTGTCCCATGATCCCAAAGGGCTGTGCCCTTTACAAACTCTGCCTACACAGCAGTGAGCATAAGCCAACAACCACCACACACCACAGCACGGGGGAGCCGGACAAGAGGGTGAGCAGGAGATGCAAACTGGAAGGAACGCAGTATCTGATTCCCTGCGCACCAAGTTCAACAGTGGGCCGCGTGAATCTCTGCCATCAGGTGCCAGACCTCATCATGGCTCGTTACCCTGGGAGGAGGGGGAACACGGACTAGAGGGGGTGCTGTCATTCTCACTCTTCATCTGGGCCTGGGTGCAGAATTGGGGTCATTCTGTGCAGATCCATTGAGCTACATGCCCTTTTTAGTTTCGTTAATAACATCACACCCGTGCCACCCTTTCTGGCTGTGATGGGGTTCCGTGGCTGTGTCAGATGTCGTGGAGAAAAGCTAGGTACAAGGTACAGGGAACTCTGCACTATTTTTGCGACTCATCGTGTCTTCAATTATTCCAAAATAACTTCTTTAATGCTATTAAAAAACACACGATGAACGTGAGACATTTTTATCTTAAGGTTTTTGTATCGTTTTCATCCCCGGAAGAGTGGTAATGAATTTTAAATTTAAAAAAATGAATAAAAAAGATGTATGCCCTTTTCCGCATGTATGTTATACTTCAATTAAACATGAAAAAAATAGGAAAGCCTCTGCCAGTCTCTCTGAGCTTCTGCAAAGAGAGGAGGGAAGCGGCAGAATGCAGACCCCGCGCCTAGAGTTCTAGGTTCCCTCATTGATGATTTGGAGGGAACGGGGAGGGGAGCACTGTTGCCATTTGCAGGTGAGAAAACAGAGGGAGAGGCAGGGGACCTGCCCAGGTCCACCCAGCTCCTCAGCCCCAGTGCCGTCTGCTCAGAGGTCCTGCCCTGGTCCCTGACCGTGCCTGGGCCAGTTGGAAGGACACCCCTCCCACCTCTGCTGCCTCAGCCTGCCTTGCCCAGCCTCAGGGTGGGGCACTGAGGTTCCCCAATCGCCCCCCTGCCTCCCGCCCTGGTCTGTCCCACAGGTGAGGCTGCTGACATGAGGTTTCCCAGGGAACACCCACCCACCTGCCAAGCTCCCACCGGCTTGACTCCGGGCCACTATCAGCACCTTTAATTGCTCTGCTGAGCATGCAGCTCTTCTTCCCAGCATTCCCAGGGGCCCCAGAGCACATGCCAAGCCAGTCCTACTCCCCCAACACGTGTGTGCGCGCCCTCAGCACCAAAGTCCCCAAGACACTTGGCGCTTGGACAAAATTAACTCATTTATCCAACCAACCCACTAGGGAGGACTTGCCGTTCATGGCCACGGGCACTAAAATTAACCTGGTTTCTCAGAGCCTCTGAATTCTAGCTCACGCAGCAATTTCAGGGACTTCAGGCATCTGGGAAAAGAGCAGCTGGAGGAACTGGCGTTGATGACTGTGACTCAGCCTCAGAGATCATCTCCGAAGGTGGACTGAGACCTGAGGGGGAGAGATTGTCTCCTGAGGTGGACGGAGGCCTGGGAGGGAATCTGTGGATCTGTGCTTGGGCTTAGCTTCTCTGGGTGCTCCTGGTTGACAACCACCAAGGGTAGCCAGGGAGTGTTCTGCAGGATTCCGACAGGTGTTCTGCCTAAAAGAGGTCCGTGAGCACATGAGCTTCAGACCATGTCCTCGCTGCAGGACTTCTCAGAGCCCTTACTACACTAATGTGCCCCAGAGTCTCCAAGAAGGCCCGTCGGAGACAGCATTTCCCACTCGCCTTTGGAATGTCCCTCAGAGAAAGGCTGGTCCGAGGCCTCAGCACACGTGTCTCGAGAGCAGTTCTGCAACAAGGAAAGAACCTGCAGGGCTGGTGAGGCGATTGGCGGGAGGGGGCCTGTTCCCATTTTGCAGATAGGAAAAACTGAGGCCTAGAGAGGGGAAGACACTCGCCAGGTCGCAGGCAAAGTAGTGCGAGAGCCAGCCCTAAATCAGCAAAGGTCAGGTGGGTGGAAATTGCTCCGTTTCCTGGGGTCAATGGTGGGCAAGATTGGCACCCACACTGTCTACCGGGCCGGGAAGGAGGAAGCGGCAGAGACACATAAATTTATCTGTACCTGCGACGTTTACAAAGCTCTTTCAAAACCATTCCGTATTCTTTTTTTTTTTAATTGTTGTTACCCTTCGTACTTTTTATAAACTTTCTCTACTTCTTCGGCACTCAGCCCCATTTTGAAGAGGAGGCAACTGGGCCTGGACGGGGTGATGTGATTTGTCCAAGGTCTCAGGTCCCATGGATGGCAGAGCAGGGACATCGCCCCTAGTGTCCCGGCCAGCTCTCCACACAGGACTCCAGCCTCTGCCCAAAAGGGCAGGACAAGCCTTACTCAGTCCAGTGCCCACAGCGGTGGGGGGCTTGGCCTCTGGTGAAGGGTCCCCAGGGGAGGGCACTATGGGGCAATTTGGGGTTCCCATCCTTGAGACATCGCTAACTGGTTGGATGGTGGGCACCACTGAGGCAAGTGTGGCCCGGGAGCTGGCTTCTCTGTAAACTGTCCCGAGGCCACCTGTGGAGGATGGGGTGGGGCCGGGGAGCAGGGGATGGGCCAGGAAACGCTGGAGGCATTTCTGAGACATCACACCACCAGTTTCCACTTTGCTCCTCTTCCAAGGGGAGCCCGGAGCCTGGGCCTGGAGCTGTTCCACTGGCTGCCTTGTGTCCCTGCAGCGTTTCACAGTGACGAGGGTGGACTGCCTTTCTCGTCACACCCTGGACACTGCCAGCCGAAGATGCTCCGAGGAAAGTGGAGGTGGGGGGGGCCGAGAAGAGGGGTCCAACTGGCTGCCCAGGAAACAGATCTGATGAGAGGGAAGTGGAGGTCTGAGTTGTGCTTCCACCTCAAGCCCCTCAGGCTGCAGGAGGAGGCCCCCTGCCTGCGGACCAGACGGGAGGGGCAGGGGCCATGGAAGGCCATCTCTGGCAAAATGACCATGTTGTGGAGGTGCCCGTGGCAGCTGATGGGAAGACACAACCTCCCGGGATGGCCGTGTCGCTGTCACCTTTTGCTCAGATGGCAGCTGACCTCTGCGCATGCCAAGGCTCTGCCCAGTCCCCTAACCTAACGAGCAAGGTGGCCTTGTCCGTGAGCCTTTGGCGAGTGGACACACGCACCACCACCTTATTTCACCCAGAGCCACTTATCCTACCGGCCAACCCAGGTCATAAGGGTGGGACCTACCCTCCACCTTTTAGCGGGAGAAATTGCCAAGGGCATGGGTTTGGGGAGGCCTGGAGGAGCGAGATTAAGTCACTGCCTCCCACAGATGGGCAAGGGGGGGTGGTGCTCTGTGGGTGGGAGGACAGAAGAGCCAGTCCAGGATGCCCACAGGGATGGGTCACAGTGGTCCTTTCTGCTCTGGGGCCCTTACAGCATCATTCATTCATTCATTCATTCATTCATTCATTCACTCGCTGAACAACTTTGAAGCTATTGACGGTGAACAGGTGACTGCCCCTGCTGCATGCCCGCCTTGTTCTCTGCTTCGGGTGACAATGTGAGTGAAAGGAGTCCAGGTCCGGCCCTCAGGACCCAGAGGCTCTGCTTCTGCTTCTGGCCCCTCCCCCGCCTTGCTCTGTGCCCTTGGGAAGGTCACTTCCCCTCGGGGCGTCACAGCCGCACAGACAGAACGCACATTTGGAGACCACTCTCAGCGCCAATGGGCCTCACAGCACACGCTCCGTGAAGCTCTGCAGACGGGTTTCATTACCTCCCGCCTCGACTAGGGAAGCTAATGGGTAGGAAACACAGCTCCTCCGAAGCGCTCCCCAGAGAGGACTGGGCGGGGGGAGTAGGGAGGGGGGGCGAACCCCTGATAATGAACCCCAGGATCTTCTCTGCCACAAAGTGGGTCCCTGGATAACGGCGAGGGCTGTCATTTCAAACAACGTTTGGGGCCACACAATTCCTGTGTGCCCCGAAGACTGGGCTGGCTTCCTTTATCTTCCCTTTTATTTTAAAAAGCTGCTGCTCTGAACATTTCAAAGATCTCCGTAGAATTTTTCCAATTTAATTTAAATAAAGTGAAAGAAAAAGACTGCCTCCTCCTAACCGGCTGCACAAATGAAAGAGCTGGAAATGGGACCTCAGCCAGGCTGATGAGAGCAGCCTAATCGCTCCGGCTCCGCATTTAAGCATTTAATAAGGGGCCCAGCCGCTGCCTCCCAAACCGGGCCCCTCCCTCCCTGTCCGGTCCAGCCCACCTCTCCACCTAGGACGGGGTCACGTCTAATAGGCTTCTCACAGGGTGGCTGCGGAGTGCCCAGGGGCTCAGCCCTCCCCTGTGCGTGCTTACCAAGCCTCTGTTTGGGTCCCATGTGCTGATGTCCATGGGCCAAAGCAAGTCACATGGCCCAGCCCAGCATCCTGTGGGAAGGGCCCCTGCCAAGGCACAGACAGGGAGGGGAGGCCCAGAGGGAGCTATTCATTAGCAACCTGCCCTGGTGCCTAGTGTTCCAGCTCCCCAGCCCCCAGCAGGACAGGCCTTAGTGGTGTGGCGGGCTCTCCTAGAGTCTCCACAGGACGTAGGCCCAGCTGCCCACAGCTGTGATCCACTCACGACCACGCCCCTGATCACGGACCTTTCCCTCTTTCCTGACTCACTTTCCCCCGCGTTCCCCCTGCACTTCCTGAAATCCCTGCCCGGATAATGTACCTGCACCCACATCCTGGCTCAGGGTCGACTCTGGGGACACCCACACAGGGCCCATGGCAGAGCCAGGAGCTGGAATCCGAAGCACGTGTTCAATTCTGCCCACGTGGCCCCTTGGAGGGAGTGGGGTGGGTACGGAGGACAAAATGAGATGGAAACGTGGCAGCCAGGGCACTGGGGAGCCACTGCAAACTGTATGCAGAGAGGGCCGTGATCAGCACACACCCCAGCCCCTTTGCGCCTTGGCCTGGCCTCCAGGGATGGACCAGGCTGAGTGAGGGGCAGGAAGACAAGACCCAGCAAGGGCCTGCCAGGTAGGGCAGACCCTCGGGTTCATGGGGTCCCCAGAGCTGTGCTTACAATGCTGGTCTGAAACCACGCCTGCCCCTGCTCTTTCCTGAGTTGTACTGATTATGCAAATCTCCCATCCCAAGCAAAGCAGGCAGGGAGCAAGGCAGCTCGACAGGATAAAGATGGGCAAACGACAGATTACAGCCACCCACTCCGGTAAACACAAGTTTAATTGCTTTTTCAGGGGGGAGAGGAGGTGGGGGACAGGCACCGAAATAAAACAAATTCCCCATCAGCTGTGTCAGGGCCGCCACTCTGATGGCAGATAACAGTGGACTCTGATCGGGGGAGGGAGGAGGCGGGCGGTGGAGAGGGGGTGCTGGAGACCTGAGTGTGTTCTGGGACCCTCCCTCGGAGCTTTCCCAACAACGGGAAAACGCTGCCTAACGTTTATGGAGTGCTGTCTATGTACCAGGCACAGGACTGCCTGAACTGACCGCTTAATCTTCACAACCACCCAGGACAAGGCGTACCGTCCCTGTTTACAGGTGAGAAAACGGAAATGCAATTCCATTTGCCAAAGACACGGGGGAAATGGTTCATTCATCCACCCGGAGCCCGAGAACCAATTTATTCAATAAGCCCCCTGTTTACGGAGCCCTTGCTCTGTGTCGGTTGCTTCAGATCCTGGCAACCCTATTACGTACGTGGGTAGAGTTCTCCTCATTTCAAAGATGAGGGAACTGGGGCTGGAGAAACTGATAACTGTGGCAAATTCATGTAATTCATACAGGGTAAGGCTAGGATTCAAATCCAGGTCTTTCTGACGCCGGTGACGGTGCCTTTACTAACGAGACAATGTCCCTGAATACTATTGCCCGTGTCCAAGTTGTAGCTCCTGCTGGTTGGATAGTTTTTCTGCGCCCATCACTCCTTCCCATGTCCTCGGTCCCCCAGAGGCCTTCAGCCAGAGGATGGCGACGATAATAGAAATATCAGCAGTGCCTTTCACTGCGTCTTTACCTTACCCAACAGGAGCTGGGCCGTAAGTGCTATATACGGATATATCATCACACTGAGTCTCCATACTGTCACTCCCACTTTACGGGAGGGGAAACTGAGGCATGGAGAAGCAGAAGCTTGCCTGTGACCTCTCAGTTTCGGGGTGAAGGAACCCAGTCTGCCAAGCCCGAGGGCAAGCACCAGGTAACTCAGGTGTGTAGTGAGGACCCGGGCCCCAGGCCTTGCTGCTTTTTCTGGCCGGCATTGGAGTAACTTCTCTGAAATTGGAGACTTTCCTACCCGGGCTCCAGGATGACCTGGCTGTTGCTGCCCAAGACCCTTTAGTCTTTGGGCCAACACTCTAACCACTGGGCGAACCGGCCACGGCTGTCAGACATTATTTTGAGCACACAGAGCACAGTTCCTCACGCTGGGCTGCACGGCACCACTTGAATTCATGTGTGCATAGTAGGACAAGTCAGTGCAGCTGGCGCCCAAGGAAAAGACAGGTACACAGAGGAGGCTGAGGTGGCACATGCTCTGCAGAAGGCTCCCTTTCTTGATGCCCCTGGGATTGGAATCAGAACGGGGTTGAGGTGGCATTTTAGATAGGCTTCCCAGTAACGCACCTGAAAGCCATAAAGCCAGTCCTTTTCAAGTTGGGGCAATTTGGAGCTGCATTGAGTACTGTTTGGAAAGCCCCTACTGTGTGCCAGGGACTTTACATACATGATCTGGGAGCATATGCTCTAGACAGGAATGGTGCTGCCCTGAACAGTTGCATGACCTACCTGCCCAGGGCCACAGAGAAGGTTTCCAATTCATATCTCAGTCACGCATGTCCTCCTGGCAGTGCAAAGTGAAGGGAGGGCTGCAGGCGCGTCAGGTGACAGCTACTTTTGAGCAATCCCGGATGCCATCCTGAAAGGGGCAGAGGGTATCTCCTACCCAGGTCCCTGGAGAGCAAGCAACAGTCAGCCCCGCCTCCAAGCCGCGCTGGCCCAGGAGGTGAGGGAAGAGCCCTCTGCCTGAACGCCCCTCATTTGATCATTGTCTCTGCTGTGCACCAACCCCCAGGGCTTCAGGGGGTTCATCTCACCACTAGGGCTCTGCAGTTGGGAAATGGAGATTTACAGACTTCCGAACCTCCATTTAAATGCAAATGCAGTGTTGTCTCCCGGAACCATAGATCTGGCTCCCAACAGTATTAAAGCCACCATGGTCCCGCAGCATCTCCTGCTCAGCTGGGCCATCTCTGGGCCCTCATTTAACCCTTAGGGTGCTACAGGCGCCTGCTGGAGCCGGGCCTGGGGAGAACAGGGGCCCAGGTAATGGACTCTGAGTCAGTGCCCTGCCTCCCTTCAGCTGAAGTTGCCTCCAGGACCTGGGTTGGTGTGCAGGTGTTAACCTCCAGCCCTGTCTGTGGCTGCAAGACCTTGTCAAGGTCACGCACAGCTGAGAAATCCTGATGCCAGGACTGAGTCTTCTTCCTACAGCTCTGGAACCTTAGGAAGGCCACGCTCTGTGTCGAGTGGCACCACTTGAGTCCTCAGAAAAAAGGGCAATAATGGGCTGGATTGGATAGGGGTCCAGGAAATCGTCCTTGAGTTGAAAGCAAGTAAAAACTTATCACATAAATTAAGCTAATAGCAACCCGGCCATTGTATTGAGCATCTACTACATGCCATTTCATCCTCGTCAGATCCTAGGAGGTAAGAAGCCTGTAGAGGTCACTCAAGAAGAAGGTACCAGCATCTGGATTTGAACCCAAGTTTGAGTCCCAAATGTAAGCTCTTCTTGACCCCGACTCCAGACTCTGCCATCCAGCTAGCTCCTGTGTGACCTCTGGTAAGTGGTGTTATCTCTCTGGCTGCTGCTTCTGGGTCTAAGATGGACATAGCAACCATATCCACCTCATAGGGTCTGGAATCTGGGGACCAAGGGAGTGAATATAAAACCTGAAAACTGGGAAGAGTGGTGCATAGAAAAAACTTGACAAATGCCGTGTTAGCAACAATTACTATTCATTACACTCAGAAACGGGTGGGGGGGGGGGCATGAAGGGGGGAGGGGGACTCAAGGAGACTCAGATTCCATGCCGGGTATGAAACCAAGGTCAGCTCCTGGCAGTAGGCAGCCCTTGCACTGGGCCTCCAGGGGTGGGCAGGAGAGTGGGGCAGGAGAGGGAACAACTGGAGAGTCTACGGCCGAGCGGGAAATGGGCAGTTGTCCTGCCAGGCTGACCCTGGGTGGCACCCACAGGAGAAGGGGCAGGAGGCTGCAAAGGTCACCTGTGGCCGGCTGGAGGGCCTTGAATTCCAAGGCGGGAGACGGGGACTGGACTGTATTTGCCTGCGATGGGAAGTGATGGGTTTGGCAGCTTTTGGCAGCAGGCAGTGTGGTGGGTGGGGAAGGGGAAGCTGGGATCTGTGGTCTGGAGAGTGACCGTGTATGAGCCAGAGCCATGCTGAGTCGGCTTCGTGAGTCCCTCGCTCCCTCCTCAGAGCCCTCGTGTGGGTCTTTATTACTATCACTCTGTTTCAGGTGAGCCAGCCATGGCCCAGAGGCTTTAGGGACCATTCCAAGGTCACCAGGCTGGGGAGGTGGACCTGGGCCTACCCCACCCTCACCCCAGTACTGATGCAGACACCAGCCTGGGCGCCTGGTGGACAGGAGACACTCAGGTAACCAACTCATCCTGGTTAGCTCAGGACTCTCTGGCTTTAGAATTAAGTCTTGTGTCCCTAGAAACTCTCTCTTGAGCAAGCCAGGACCATGGGTCACCGAGCAATGACAGATAAATGGGACAAAGGGACGGGGGGGGGGGGGGGGGGCCTGCTGGGAAAGAGATGGATGAAGTTTTTGACATGCAGAGTTGGGCCCTAGGGAGCAGGCCTGGCCAAGGCTTCAGCACAAGGTCAGGGCAGAGGCCCAGATTTGGGGCCCACCCATGGAGAACTGGGGAGCCCCTGGGACCTAGAGAGAGGGGTCCATCCCAAGGAGGGGGTCTTCCTTGTCAGGCTAGAGAGGACACAGAGAGCCCTGGCCCCAGTTCCAGTGGCCGGCGACTAAGTGTGGGTCCGGGAAGACCCTTCCCTCGACGTTGTCTTAGCTACTGACCCTCACGGGCTGTGGCCCCAAGCTTCCGTGTTTCTGGAATCTGTCCGGTTGGCCAGAGGACACAGTCCCTTCTTGGCACCAAGAGGAGAGAGGGCAGGCGGCTCGGTCCTGCTTCTCCTGTTTCTGCAATCTCTCCACTTCCAGCTCACTCCATCTCTGGCCTCTGTGTGCTCTTGAGCTTGGGCCTCAGAGACTGACCACAAAGGGTGACAGGACTTAGGGCCAGCTGTGCACAGGGGGCAGTGCATCCCCAGGGAGTTAATGGAGAAGGAAATAAATTCCTCTTCAGCCCCCAAGTATAGAGACAGAGGGAAGAGATGGGACGGCCCGTCCACTCACAGGGCCTAAGGTCTGGGAGACCCCCAACCTGGGTCTAACTCTGAACACCACCGACGAGCCCTGTGACCTTGAGTGAGCCGCTTTTCCTCCGTGGGCCTTAGTTTACTGATCTGTCAGATGGAGCCCAAAGCTTCGCATGGGACTTTAGCCGTGGGGACCGAAAGACAATGTCCAGAAAGACAGGAAGAAGGAAGGGGGACAGGGAGGAGGGTGGACAGTGAGAATCATATAGGTGAGGTGTTCCAAGGAGAGGTACGGAGAAGTCAGCCTGATGGAGGAGGCAGGGAGGGCATGTTGAATCAGGGTGGCAGAGGTGGGCTCATCAATCAGTCCTTACACCCCCTTGCCTGCCCCTCCCGCCTCTCCACCCCACCCAGCCTGGAGGATAATTACAAGGACACCAATTAAGAGGACCAGCCCCTCCGGCTTTCTTGTGTGAAGCCCTCCTGGTGAATTATGCAGGAGGCTGCCGGAGAGGCAGGGGCTGGGATCGCTTCATTATTGATGAGAGATGATGGGGCCGCTGCTGACAGCCCGCCTAAGAGAGATGATTAGCTCGTAAAAAATTAATCACTGTTCTTGGGGAGGACACAGATTAAAGCCCCGAGGAGGAGCGGTGTTATCGATGCTCCCTAATTTCAGGGGACTTTGAAAAGGTTTTAGCGTCACTCGGAGGAGACAATTAAACTCAATTAGAATCACAAGTGCCCACAGGTCACTGCCTCCGTGAGGTGGGCATGGGGCAGGGGGGGGCGGGTCCTGGAGGGCAGGCCTGCAGGTGGCCGGCCGTGGGGCGGGTGGGGGTGGCTCTGGGAGCCTGGCCTCACTCTGCAGCTCCTTCTGTCCCCAGGTGATCTCATGCTCACCTAAGGCTCTAGTCACCACCTGGGCCTCAATGACTCACACACTTATGGCTCGGTCTGGCCCTCCCCCCACAGCGCCCCCTCCAAACACTCAGCGGTGTTCTCAGTAGCTTCTGTGAGATGTGTCAAAGGCACCTCCAACTCAAAGTGACCTCCCAGGCGCCCCCATCCTCCCCACCGGTGTACCTGGTCCTCCCCCAAGATTCTGTCATAGTGAACTGAAGAGCATCATCACCCTCAGCCAAATCCACCCCCAACACCTGGGAGGGAACTCCTGGGCACTTGGGAAGCCACCACTCTCCTCGTCTCCCTGGCCCCCACCTGGTCCAGGGCCTCTTTCTCGCTCACCGGGATGACTTCAGTCGCCTCCTCACAGGCATCAGACACTTCCGGGCCGGCCTTACCTCACAGCCCCTCCTCCGACTTCACCTGAGGTCGGAGTGGACAGTTCCCGGGCTTGATTCCCCAAATTCTGACCTGGCCTGACCTCAACCATGTGCTGTCACAGTCTCCTCAGCTGGCCCTGGGCTCCTCTGATGTTGGGGGACCTGCGCTCATGCTCAGCTCTGAAGTTCGGGGAGGTCAAGCCCCTGATGGATGGGGTCCCAGCTCCCGTTGGGGGTGGGTAGGCCATCTGGGAGGCCTGTGCTCCACCCCCAGGGGATTCCAGCAGCATGGGGTCCCGTTGCCTTGAGCAGATCCCAGTAAGCTGCATCCACTCTCCCAGCTGATCACACCTGCTCCCAAAACAAAACCCCTGGCCCCCAAGTCCTCGTCTCTGCTCTGCGTTTGAGTGATCCCAGGCAAAGTCACCTGCTTCCCTCCAGACCCCTTAGCACTGCTCTCCCCACCACATTAAGGTCTTCACTAACACACCTGACCACGTCCTCCTCCCGCCAACACCCGCCAAGACTTCCTGGTGCTCTCAGGGTAAAGCAAAGCCCACACATGGGCTCCAGAGTGGGACCCCCCACCTCCTCCAACCCTGACCCCTGTCACCCTCCAACCCTGTCTCTGTGACCCTCCAACCTTGTCCCCTGTCACCCTCCAACCCTGTCCAAATCACCTTCCAACCCTGTCCCCTGTCACCTCCAACCTTGTCCCCTGTCACCCTCCAACCCTGTCCCCTGTCACCCTCCAACCCTGTCCCCTGTCATGTGCCCACCCTCCGGACCCTCGTGTCCACCTTGAGGGCCCCGCCCTGAAGCTGGGGCCCGCACTGTGCCTCCGTGTCCCAGCCTCCTTTGCTCTGCACTCATGTCATCCTTCCTGGGCTGCCCAGTGGCCATGTCTGCCAGAAGTCGTCCCAACCCTCTTGATGAGGTTAGCCCTCTTGTCATGAATTCTCACAGCGCCAGACCCCTCTCCTCTTACTGCTAATCAGAGTGCAATTTCACAAATTTCACATCTTTGAGGGAACGTTTGATTAAAGTCTGCCTGGGGAGCATCACGAAGACAGACTGTGTCTGGTAACCCCAGGGTCAGCACAGGGACATTTTAGGAGGCAGAGAGGGAGAGAGAAGGCAGGAAGGGAGGGAGGAAGGGAGGGAGGGAGGCAAGCAGGGAGGGAGGGGGCAGGAAGGGAGGGAGGAAGGGAGG
>PVJC01042178.1:0-15041 GCA_004026665.1 Murina feae
ATGAGGAAGAAGATAGAATAGAATCAGAGGCATAGAAAGGGAGTGGACTGACAATTTTCAGGGGTTAAGGGTGTTGGGGATGCGTGAAGAGACTGGACAATAATTGTACACCTATGGATGAGGATAATGGGGGGGCAAGGTCAGAGGTTGGGGTGGGAATTGGGAGGAGGGGAGCTATGGGGGGAAAAAGAGGAACAACTGTAATAATCTGAACAATAAAGATAAATTAAAAAAACAAACAAACAAAACAAAAACAACAACAGTGTGAAGGTTCCTAAAAAAAATTTAAAATGTAACTGCCTTATGACTCAGTGATTCCACTTCTGGGTATATATGCTAAGAAACCAAAACACTAATTTGAAAGGATATATGAACCCCCATATCCATTGAAGTATTACTTATAACTAGAGATCCAGTGCACCAGTGGGGGGCCCCTCTGCCTGATCTGTGGGATCAAGCTGAAACCAGCTCTCTGACATCACCCGAGAGGTCTCAGATTGCAAGAGGGCACAAGTCAGATAGCGGGACCCCACTGGTGCACAATCAGGGCTGGGAGAGATGCAGGAGGTTGACCAGCTGAGTGGGGGGGGGTGCCACGGGAGGCCTCTAGGGCATGTCAGTCCCATCTCACTCAGTCTCAATCCACCAGACCCCAGCAGCAAGCTAACCTACTGGTCGGAGCGTCTACCTCCTTGTGGTCAGTGCACATCATAGTGAGTGGTTGAGCAGCCTTAGCATATCATTAGCATGCTTTGATTGGTTGAACAGCCAACTGGTTGACAAGACACTTAGCATATTAGGCTTTTATTATATAGGATAGCCAAGATATGGAAGCAATCCAAGTGCTCATCAATTGATAAGTGGATAAAAAAGTGGTGGTGTAGCTCTGGCCAGAGTATCATCCTATATACACTGAAGGGTTGTGAGGGGTTTGATTTCTGGCAGGGCACATAAGAGAGGCAACCAGTTGGTGTGTCTCTTTCATTGATGTTTCTCTCTCAAATCAATAAATATATCCACATATCCTCAGGTGAGGATAAAAAAATAAATTAAAGTGGTGATATTATATATATATAATATATATATATATATATAATATATATATAATCTAATAAAAGAGTAATATGCAAATTGACCCTCACTCCATTACACCTAAGCCACACTCACCAGCCAAGCCACGCCCCACCAGCCAATCAGAGCGGCTGTATGCAAATTAACCCAGCCAAGATGGCGGCTGGCAGCCATGGAGCTAGAGCAAACAGGAGCCTTCCGTTGCATCAGCGATGGAGGAAACTGCCTGCCTAGGCCGGCTGGGCCTCTGCTCAAGGCAACAATGTTTTAATTATAGAAGATAAATAAACCCCAGAAACCTGATTCCAGCCAGCCTCACTGGGATGTTGGGTCAATGGAAGCTGTGGGCAGCCTGAAAATGGCCCTCAGACCCTCACTCAGGCTGGCCAGGCATACCAACAGGGACCCAAACCCTGAAGGGGCTGTGGGCAGCCTGAAAACGGCCTTCAGACCCTCACCCAAGCTGGCCACACTCCCACGAGGTGAGGGTTCCCACTGAGGGGCTTGGCCAGCCTGCAAACAGCCATCAGACCCTCATCTAGGCTGGCCAGGCACGCCAGCAGGTGGACATCCCCTGAGGGGTCCCAGACTGCGAGAGGGCACAGGCTGTGCTTGAGGGACCCCCTCCAAGTGCACAAATTTTTGTGCACTGGGCCCCTAGTGTGTGTGTGTGTGTGTGCGCGCGCGCGTGTGTGTGTATATGTGTGTGTGTGTGTGTATATATATCTTAACATTTGCAACACCATGGATGGACCTATAGGTATTGTGTTAAGTGAAATAAGTCAATCAGAGAAAGACAAGTATCATAGATTTCACTTATATGTGGAATTTAACAAACAATATAAAGGAATAAATAAAACAGAAACAGACTCATAGATACAGAAAACAAACTGATGATTGCCAGAGGAGAGAGAGGATTGGGTAAAAGATTAAGGGATTGAGAAGTACAGATTGGTAGTTAGAAAATAGTCATGGGAATGTAAAGGACAACATCTATACTAATAATAGAGGAATATGCAAATTGTCCAGGATGCCGTCACAGTAACAACCAAACAGCAGGCTGCGTGGGGTGACCAGGTCAGCAGGAGGGGCAGTGAGCGGTGACCAGGCCAGCAGGGGGTCAGTGAGAGGCAACCAGGCTGGTAGGGGGGCAGTTGGGGGCAATCAGGCCAGCAGGCAGAGGCGGTTAGGGGTGATCAGGCTGGCAGGGAGGGCAGTTAGGGGTGATCAAGCAGGCAGACAGGCAGTTGAGCAGTTAGGAGCTAGTGGTCCTGGCTTGTGAGAGGGATGTCCGACTGCCAGCAGTTGGACATCCCTGAGGGGTCCCAGATTGGAGAGGGTGCAGGCTGGCCTCTCGTGTTGTAAAAACTATGTATGGTGCCAGATGGGTACTGGAAATATCAGGGGAACACTTTATAAAGTATATGATTGTCAAACCACTATGCTGTACACCTGAAACTAATGCAAAATAATAATTGGGAAAAAAATAATAAAAAGAAGGTAAAGGAGAGGCAATAGAACTCAATACCTATTCTGATGTCCTGATGTCTGATGTCTTATTCTTTCAAAAAAATGTTTTTATTAATTTCAGAGAGAAGAAGGGAGATGGGGAGAGAGATAGAAACATAAATGATGAGAGAGAATCATTGATTGCCTGCCTCTTGCAGGCCCCCCTATTGGGGATTCAGCCCACAATCTGGGCATGTGCCCTTTACCAGAAATTGAATCATCCCTGGTACATGGGACAACACTCTAATGTCCTGAAATTCTTACCATCCTACTTATTAATTCCCATGGAGCCTTATTTATTTATTTTCTATAGACAATGTGCGTATGGCACAAGAATTAAAAGTTCAAAAGTCTTGTGAAGTGCAAGTCTCCTTTCTACTACCCCTGGTGACCCAGTTTTCCTCCCAGAGGCAGCTATTGTTACTCATCAGAGAATATGTCATGCTGATTTTATTAAGTACCTTAAATAGTAACTTTTTAAAGATATTGTCTGAAATGGTTCAAGTTATTTTAAAAGCAGTCAACTTACTGAGCTCTCTTTGTGGCTTTGATGGATTTCTAGTTGGTTCTCTTGGGTGTATAGGTAGACAAACACATCAATAGTGCATGGTTTTGACAAAGTGAAAATAGTTTTGAAGTGAGACCGGAGCCGAATCCTGGCTCTTCCAGTTACCTGCTATCAGATTTTAAATCCAGCCTTTATAAAATACTGGCACTCTCCAAAAGCAGCATGTAGGTACAAAGTGGTCCTTCCCCCAGGTGTGGTGAGTAGAGTGGGCGGAGGCTACACAAAGCCAAGCACTGTCCCTCTGCACTCTCCTGGATTTGTTCCACTTGGATCTGTGTGTGGATAAAGCCAGAGGGCTTTGATCTCAGGGATTTCAAAGGACCCAGAGATCAGGAGAAGAGACTAAAAAGGAAGTCCTAAATGAAAATAATCTTTTCTTTATTAATGAATGCAATGTGAGTTAAGTTTGCTGAGAGCAGATTAAAATAGATTTTGTTTGAAATCAAGGATTTACAGAAACTCTTTGAAGAGCTACTGATTATCAGTGAGGTCCTGTAACCTCCAGCCCTACAACTATGGTAGTGGCTAAGTAGCCCTACACAATGGAGATGTCTGTTGGTTTTCCAGAGTTGGGACTTGCTGCCAGAGAGCGATTTGGTGATATTTGGCGAGGAGTGATACTAAGAAAAACCTGTAGTTAGTGAGGGGAAAAAGTAAAATTCTTAATTGTCCATCGAGTTTTATCGATTTGAAGGGATGCCCCAAATCATTTGATCCCTTCAACCACTCCATGAAAAACGGGATTGGGGATGTGAATTATCCAGTTTGTTTACATGACATAATTTTTTCAGCAGGACCTTAGCGGAGCGTGAATGTACTCCTTCATATCTCATTCCGCCAGAAGTCTGCTTGTTAATTATCAAGACAAAATATTGGGGGGTCAACTGTGATAAGAGAATTATGGGAAACTATTGCAGGCTTGCCAAACCACTGAGTGACTTACCAGGCACAAAACAAGGATGCCTCAAGAGCAGAAGAAGCAGCAGCCCCACTGTTCAGAGCTGGAGATGGACTCTCATATGCTGATGGGTTCTGTGATTTACTTTCCAGACCTGGCATTCAATAACCTGATGAACCCACAGGTGCTAAGTTTGAAGGTTATAGTGGTCAGGGCATTTGACCTCCTGGCATTTATTGGTGCCTTGGTCATTAATCCAGGCTCAATATGGCGATCTTGCCAGTAATGGGCAAAGAGGAGTGTCTGCTGGAAGCCTCTGGGAAAGCTTTATTCCTTTGTGAGGTGGTGGGGCGGGGTGGAGGGGGGGGGAGGAGGAGGAACAGACACAAGAATAAGACAGTCCATCAGAAGCCTACTTGAGGACAATGCCACATAGTGACAGGGTGAAGCAGAAGGATGATGGAACTGGGGCTCCTGTTGACACTATTGAGCTGGAACTTAGACTGCTCTTGGTGTCCCACCCTAATGTCTGTGATGTGGGAGAACTCAGTGGACTGTTCTTGAGCCCAGGGAGGGAGCAAAGGGGAAATAGGGGTACTACTAGCCCAGAGGCACCCAGACTTCCTCCAAGGGCATTAAGATTTTGCTTTGAGTCTACCAAAACTGGGATCTTCTATAGAACCTGGGATGTGACAATCCTACCTAGGAAACCAGAGAACCTTACTGCCAGTGTGAATCTAATCGTTCAACTCAAAAAGCTGAGAAAGCCATGTCTGAATGGAAATCTAGCCTGCTGCATCTGTGAGCAGCTTCTCTGAGACCTCATAGAGGAGTGAAGTCCTGATGCTGGGACTCGTGTACTTCTTGCCTTTGGAACCAGAGTTGAAGTCCAGGGAATATTCTAGAGGTGCCAGATCACTTCACCCATTCTTCACAGGCCCGATTCTATGGGGGAGGCACATTTCAGTGTCTGGGGCTGGGAGACCCTGCTAGAGTTCCTCCCAACAAAGGAGAGACTCTCAGAGTGAAGGCATGAAGTCCCTTAGGTAGCTGGCAGTAAGTGTTGGCAAGTTGTTAAACCACCGTCTTCTCTTTTTAAAAAGAGGATATTGATATGAGTCTATTTTGAAATTTAGATGAGATAATGTATGTAAATCACTCAGAACATAATGTTCCAAAGTTCAGCAATAGCAACAGAGGCACCGGAGCCACTTCTCTGTGCTGACAGGAGAGCCATTGAACTCCACTGCATGTACCGGGGACACTCAAACCTGAAGACAAGGGTCAGTGGAGGCAACATGTGACTTTCTTAGTATGTGCCTGTGACTCCCCCCTGAAAGCTTTGCTTACTTGTTTTTGGATCTGGGACAGGCACCATACAGATCATTCATGAGTTTGGCTGATCCATGAAGTTTGGTCTGGATTTGAAGGTAGGCAAGAATGACCACTTGGATCCTGTTCAAAGTTCTTTCATTTTGGTTTACTCCCAAAGCAAATGAAAGCAGCACAAGGAAAGGAAATGAGACAAGGGTACATCTGGTGGTGGTTGCTGTTCCTCTTGGCCTCTCGTGTCAATTCATAGAGAGGCATCCCCCGGAGTGTGGTGGTGGTGGCAGCCAGTGGGGAGGAATGCAGGTCTGGCAGGGAGGAAGCAGAGAGAAACTCCTAAGAAAGCCCTGGGAAATGATGCTTCAGACTCTCTAAAGAGCAAGAAAGAAAGTTGAGTGATGCCTCCCAGTGGGGAGTTGGGGACATATCACAGCAGGGATTGGGGAGGATGGACCTCCCATTCTTCTAGGCTTTATCCTGTAAGATGCCCTTGCACCAGGCAATTTCCCAGCAGGACTGGGAGATACACGAGAAACCAGGGGAGCTAAGGACTTCCCCTTTGGAGAGGAAGTGACTCCAAGACTCGAGGCAAGAGGCTGGTCCAGTGCCTGGTCCATCTCCAAGCTCCCCAGAGCAAGCTGTACCTCAACCTCCGTTCGTGCTGGGTGAGCCTGGGAGACCACCATTTCTTCATTTCATTGCAACCTTAGACTCAGGCCTGTTGACGTCCTGTGGCCAACCACATCCTTTGTGTTTGTTTTGGAGAGATTGCACCAAATTTTCCAATGAAGTCTCCCCTGTTACATATAAATAGTGCTGCTGTAAAGTCTGATTTTCCTAGGGCAAACTTCTGGAAGTGGAACTTGCTGGATCAAAGGCTATGAACATTATTAAGGTTTTTGATTCTTATTCCAGGAGGAAATATTATCCATTACTAGGAAAAGAGATGTAAAAAGTTCCTGCCCTTGTCAACGTGGAGAGAGCTGATGGCCAAATAACTAATGTAAGAGGTGGCCTGTTTTTCTGAAAAAAACAGACATGCCACAATGTCTATAATAAATTAAATTAAGACCATAAACTGTGGTCTGGGTGCAGCAGATCACATGATATTAAACAAATTGGACTGCCTAGAGATTCATGAGACAGAAAACACCGGAGTGACAGAATGGGGTTATCAGAGACCTCCTTGAAAATAGGAAGTGCGGTGGTAGCAGCAGCTGCAGTTGCATTGACTAAGGGCAACTTCTGTGTAAATGGGGTTAGGATGAGAGGAGTGCAAAGAACCAGCATGTTCCTCTCAGGGAACCCTGTGTAATGAGGGAGATCACCAGCTACAAATAAAATTATTCCAGGAGAGAGATTTTCTTCCTGGTATAAGCAAGAACATTCTAACATTCTATCCACAGTTGGAAAGGTTAATGTATATGAAACCTCTGTGGAAGCCATAAAGTATTATCGGTGTGGGGTGCAGTGCTAGGCACTAGGGAAAGACTAGTCTCTATCTTCCAGTCCACTGAATCATTTCTCTAGAAGGTGATAAGAGCCATATCAGAGAAGTGTATATGGGAGGCCCAGGAGGAAGTGATTAGTTTACCTGCTTGAGGAGGAGGTGACATGACCAGATTTGTGAAGAATGAGTAAAAATTAAGTGGGAGAGACGCAGGTGAGCCAAACCGGTTAGGGCCAGCAATCATTTTTTTAGTTCAAAAAAATTGTATTCCCTTGGAAGCATTCAGTATGTCAACAAAACAGCTGCAATTTTTGTTTTTGTAATTACGGAGTGGTATTCATTTAACAGAACAAGAATTATTTTGTATAAGTTGCATCAAAGATAACTGAAAATGAAAAAACTACCATTCCCATATATTACTAATTTGTGCTGTGCACCAAGAACCGGCTTTAAATTTCCATGCCAATTTACAGCCCCCATACTGTACCAGGCAAGGTTAGTGACCATTGAAAATACCACCAGAACAGGGCTATCTAGACACATTTGGCACTGGCCAGTGTGGCTAAGTGATTGGAGCTTCAGCCCATATACCAAAGGATCATGGGTTCAAATCCAGTCAAGGACACGTAACTGGGTGGCAGATTCATCCCAGGCCCCTCAATGGGGTGCATGTGGGAGGCAACCAGTGGATGTGTCTCTTTCACAATGATGTTTCTCTTTCCCTCCTTCCTTCTCTTCTACTCTCTGAAAAGCAATGGAAAAAATATCCTCAGATGAGGATTAACAACAATAAATAAATAAATACACATTCAAAAAAAAAAAAAAACAACCGAAAAAACACTGTACAGTTTAAAAACATCTTTTACAGCTTACATTTCAGTTTTTTTCTTTAAAAGGAATGAGTTGTGCATAGGGCTATTAAATGCTTTATAGACAAGGGAAAAAAACTGTGCCAGAACCAGCTTATTCATCATCATCATCTTATTATTCATCTCCCTCCTCCTCCTCATCCTCTTCATCTTCCTTGTCTTCCTTCTTTTTTTTTTTTTTTTTGCTTTTTTTCAGCCTTGACAACTCCCTTTTTGGCCATATCAGGCTTTCCGTTAGCTCGGTATGAGCAATATCCTCTTCATATTTTTCCTTCAGATGAACAGGCTTCTTTTTATAAGGCTGCTTGTCATCTTGTCGTCTGCAGCAGTGTGATTCCACACCTCTTCCAGCTTCCTTGCAGCATCACCAATGGGTAGGCCAAGATGCTCTCCTTTGATTTTTGGGTGATACTCAGAACAAAACAAGAAAAAGGTGGAAGGAGGCCTCTTTGGTGCTTTGGGATCCTTGAGTTTCTTTTTTGTTTCCCCTTTAGGAGGGATATAAGTTTTAATTTCTCTTTCATAATGACCTTGTCCAGCTTTGTCATGTCTTCAAATTTTTCTTTCTCGTTAGTCTTTCATTTCTATGAGCACTTCTTAGAAGCCTCTGGATGCTTCTTCTTATGCTCCTCCCAGTAAATTTGCTCAAAAAATGCATACGCTGACATTTTACCTCTCAGCTTCTAAGGATCTCACTTGCCCATGTTTAATTACTTTTCTTCAGCAAGCACGGTCACCCAGTGCCCATCTGGCTCAAACTTGCCCCTGCACTGTCTCTATGGAGCTCAATGTATTATCTTCCTGTCACTTTTTGTCATTCTTTGAACTGTAGATGTCACTCTAATCATCCGTCTTTGCATGGCCATCTCTTTGGAAGGACACCAATTATATTGGACTAGGGGCCTACCCCGGTATGACTTCATCTTAATTAATTACATCTGCAATGAACTTATCCTATATAATAAAAGCCTAATATGCTAAGTGTGCAGTCATCTGGTCATCTGTCCAACCAATCAAAGCGTAATATGCTAATGATATGCTAAGTCTGCTCAACTGCTCACTATGATGTGCACTGACCACCAGGGAGCAGATGCTCCAACCAGTAGGTTAGCTTGGTGCTGGGGTCCGGCCAATTGGGACTGAGCGAGATAGGTTAGTCATGCCCTGGAGCCCTCTTGTGGTCCCTCCCAGGGTGGCCAACCTCCCGTGTTCCTCCCTGGCCCCAACCTTGCACAGGTGAGGTCCCTCTGCCTGGCCTGTGCCCTCTTGCAATCCGAGACCCCTTGGAGGATGACAGAGAGCCAGTTTTGGCCCAATCCCACAGGCCAGGTTGTGGGACCCCACTGGTGCATGAATTCGTGCCCCGGGCCTCTAGTTTCCAAATAAAGTCACATTCTGAGGTACTGGAGGTTAGGACTTCAACATGTCTTTTTTTGGGGGGGGGTGGGGGCACACAATGTTCAACCCATAACAGCCTCTCTCATTCACATGGCAAAGCTTTCAGATAATGGAGACTGGAGATCCCAGTGCTCTAAGTGCTGCTCAGGGTGGCAGCTCAGGAGATTCGTGTTTACAGCTCTCTGCTTGAAGATCCCTGCTGCCCAGGATTGTGGCTGTGGGAAGGCTGGACTTCCGGGAGCGGGAGCTCTGCCGCACGCAGTGATGTTCAGTGTGAGGAAGGGAGTGGAGGGGAGTTTCTGTCAGGGGAGCCATTTTGGGGCCCTTTTGCAGTCATTCTTCAAGAAAAGAAGTCCCTTGCCCTAACCGGTTTGGCTCAGTGGATAGAGCGTCGGCCTGCAGACTGAAAGGTCCCAGGTTCGATTCCAGTCAAGGGCATGTACCTTGGTTGCGGGCACATCCCCAGTGGGGAGCGTGCAGGAGGTGGTTGATCGGTGTTTCTCTCTCATCGATGTTTCTAACTCCCTATCCCTCTCCCTTCTTCTCTGTAAAAAATCAATAAAATATATTTTTAAAAAAAGAAAAGAAAAGAAAAGAGGTCCAGTGTAATGTTCACTCTGGAGCATTTTCCTTCCAGAGCAGGTGGGAAGTAAGGAAGGAATCTTACTTCCCACCTGTTGTTTTGTGTTTTCAGTTTTCCTGGATAGTTTTGCTTGACCATGAAAAAAATAAACCCTCTGGGTCATGTGTGTGATGTCCTGAAATTTACAGAGAGCAAAAGTTAACAGCTTTAATAAAATGAGTTTTTCCTACCAGACATGGAGTATGTCATTCAATTTGCTCAAGGCTTCTTTTGTGCCATTCAGTAGTAGTTCTTTTTCTTCATGTAGTTCTTGCTTATTACCTGTTTGCTTGATTTATTATTATTATTATTATTATTTTGTTAATTTTCACCCAAGGATTTTTCTACTGATTTTCAGAAAGAGTGAAAGGCAAGGGGAGAGGAATCGAACCCATAACCCTTCAGTCCTCAGGCTGGTGCTCTAGCCACTGAGCAACTGGCGAGGGCAATCTTTCTTTTCTTTGCTTATTACTGTAACAGGAATAGTTTCTCTCATTCTATTATCTAATCAGCTATGCTTTGTTTTATAGGAAAGTTATTGATTTTTTTGCATAATAATCTTGTGTCCAGCCACTTTTCTGAATTGTCTTATTGTTTGCAATAGTTTTCAGTTGATTCTGAGGTTTTCCAGGTTTGCAATGTTATAATTTAATCTTTTTCTTTCTGATGTTTCATATATTTTATTATTTTATGTTGTCAAGTTCCATTGGCTAATCCCCTCCCTACACATTAAGTAATAATGGTGATTGTGATAATTCTTTTCAAAAATTTTTATTATATACTTTACATTGAGTACTTCAGAAAAGAAAATAATTACAATGGTTTCCAAATGCAATCCCTGGATTAAATAAATATCCTTTATAGCTACACTCAATATCTAGAAATGTATGTAGACACTCAGTCAGCTAACAAATAATAAAATAACGATGTAAACTAGAAACCTCAGGGATGAGGAACATACATGATCAGTGGAGTCACTTTGCCACCATGTAGTTTAAAAAACACGATTCACATTTGTTTCAATCACATATACATCCACGCCAAGAGTTAAATTAGACAGCTGATGCTAACAACTTAACACTGTGATCTCTGTTACCTTAAAAACAATTTAATTTAATACAGAGAAAATCAAGAAGAAAATTCCAGGACCCTTGATCAGAAGCTTTCAGAACATGTGGTACTGCTCTGATGTTCACGAAGGTTCAAGTGAGAGTAAGAAGAGTGTTTCCTTCCACTGAAAACATGGTCAAAGAAATAGATGAGCTAAGCATTCTAAACACTAGCCAGTTATCAAGAAGCTACTAATAAAGGACTCAGGTTAGGAACTACACATGTTAAAAAGTTAGCTAATGTTACAAAAACAAAACTTTTAGAGTGATATTTATGAACGCAAGCATAATTGGTGTTTTGCCTTTTATACATAATCATCTTTGAAATGATAAAAGCGAGTTTCAACCGTGGTTCTTTGGAGAAGCTGTTGGTGCACATGAGATGATCTACTGACTTCCCTTCTCCAAGTATTCTTTGGAAGCAGATGTGGCTTGGAAGCAGATGTGGAGAATCCAGTGTCCAGTTTGTGGTAGTCCTTGTCTTTTTTATAATAGCCACTCTAATAGGTGTGATGTGATATCTCACTGTAGTTTTCCTTTGCATTTTTCTGATGATTAGTGAGCATCTTTTCATGTATGTCTTCTTTAGGAAACTGTCTATTCAGGTCCTTTGCCCTATTTGAAAATTGAATTATTTGGGGATTTTTTTTTGCTGTTGAGTTCCTTATAATTTTTAAATTTTTATTAATGGGTATATGGGGTTGAGAATGAGAATGAGATGGATGTCACCAGCTGGCCGTCTGGTGTCCTCCAGGTATGGTCAGTTTTGGGACAGAGTAACATTCCGTGCTACATGACCATCAGGTCGCATGGCTTCTATGAACACTCTCAGTTGGGAGCGCCCTTCCTTCTCCAGCATGTAGCCTCCTTTGTAATCAGCAGAGAGGACTGCAGGCCCCTGGGGCTTTGCCATAACCCAGTCGTAGCAGCTGGAGCAGTCATTCACCTCAGATTGGTTCTCAGATTCATCCATCACCTTGAATTGAATAGTCCAGCCTTCCCAAGGGAACACCAGCAGCTCCATGCCCTTGACCCCACAGTCATAGCTATGCCTGTGAGAAGAGCTTATTTTACCTCTTTCAGTCTGTGACAGCAAGACAAAAAAGGAAAGAGACCAGGCTTGGGGTGTGGCTGCTGACCCAGCCCCAAGAAGGCAAGAATAAGGGAGGGTATCATAACTGGCTATACTATTTGAAGGGCCGCCATATGGAAGGGCGAGCAGACTTTTCTCTTTGGATCGACAGAGGGGAGTGTTTGGAATATAAAGAGCAGAAGTTTCAAGGAGACAAACTGAGCCAGGAATGTGGCTACTGGCCTATCACCAGCAGTGAGCAACTGGTCACTGGAAATATCCAGGAAAAATTGGATGGCTCCTTCTCAGGAATGCTGTGGAGAGAAATTGTGCTGAATAGAAAACTGGTCTCTAGGACTTTTAAGTCCTTTCCAATAATTTTTAGGGGACAGGGACAAGAAATTCTGGAGAGGCCCAAACTGATCTTTAGGTTACAATCAAATTGTAATGGCCTTGTTCATTGTCTACCCAGCAAAGCTGATCGTGTCTATTTCTGTCTTGAGGCTGGGTTTGTTTTCTCCTTGATATGTATTGGCCAACCATCTCATAGCCTAGGTAGTTCTTAGTAAACCTAGCATATATTCTTTCTTTTATAAGAAAATACAGAGAAATTTTGCCTTCTTTAAAGAGGAGCGTGGCCTTTTCAATTTGACAGTAGGAGTTAAAACAAACAAACAAAATAACCACAAAACAAAACAAACAAAGATAAATCAGTAAAATACCTTCAAATTCTATGCCTATTCTTTCTTGCCCCAGCTCAAATGTCTGAATGGATCTCTTGTATTTTTTATTAACTGCAAAATAAAAGGCCTCAAGGGATGTTTCATGGGGAATAAGAGTAGCTTGGACTGAATTTATATCTAAGTCAGATATGTGCTTCCTGAGATAAAAAGCAGTAATAGTTATTTTCAGAACTTCTTGAGTTTGTGAAGTAAACTAATGAATGGGTATCACTGACAAGCTTTCCAAAGTGAAAATTATATGAAACTGTCATCTGATAAGAAAGAGTAACAGAGGAGAAACCTTAAGTTTTTGCTATGGGGAGTTCATGTCAATTCTAAAAGAAATTCGCATTTTCACTGTTCCATTGAAATCAATTCAGTTTTATGCAAGAAGTGGCTGAATGGAATTATATTTCTAGGAAGCTACTCAATAAAGTGGAAAGCATCAGTAGTTCTTTTTTTCTTTCTTTTTAAGAAGGTCTGAGATTTGCTTTATTTTATTTTTAAAATATATTTTTATTGATTTCAGAAAGGAAAGGAGAGGGAGAGATAGAAACATGGATGATGAGAGAGAATCATTGATCAGCTGCCTCCCGCACGCCCCACACTGGGGATCAAGCCTGCAACCTGAACACATGCCCTGACCAGGTATCAAACTGTGACCTCCTGATTCATAGGTCAACACTCAGCCACTAAGCCACATGGCTCAGCAGCATGAATAGTTCTTGATGCAGCTCTGCTATTAACTAACCTGGGCAAGTCCCTATTCTAGTCACCTTGTAGCTTCCTAGTCCATGAAGTGTTCTGTGTGCATTTGCAGATGCATTAAAGGGAAATGAGATAAGGTGATAAAGAAGTGTAAGAGTATACAGAATTATACAAATATGAGGTATTGAATTTGCTGCTGCCCTAAGGATATTCCAGGTCTATTGGCTAAAAGTAAGAACTTTCCTATTCCTACTTAGTATAACAAGCTCAGGAGGCCTTATCTCAGGTAGATAAAATGTAGGGTGAAACTACTGTACACAGACCTGATTTCTAAGCAGGGCTTGGTTGGGTTAGAAACAGATAAGATAGATGTATTTAATTAATATAAATGTGTTCGGATCTGACATCAACGACTTAGCAAGTGGTCCCTGGTTGACACTTGATTCTCCCCAATTCTGGAACTACTTCCCATATGGATCTGGGAGTCCCATGACATGAAAGAGAAGAAGGCCTGCTCTTCTCTTTCGTCTGCCCCTTCTGGTGGTCCTCCCCGCCACCTCTGCCTCTGTCCAGAGATTCTCGTGATTCCAGAGAAGGCAGAAAGTAGGTTTTTGCTATTTTACTTGTGTTTGGTCTCACTTAGTTTGGAGCAAGATGTAAGTGAGTACAATATAGGGAATTTCTATGAATAATGCTGGTGATGACAAATGGAGGGGGCTGGTTTTCCCAGTCAAGAGTCATTTTTTGTGGTGCTTCATTGTTCTTCCCTGTGACGTGCAGTGTTCCAGGCTGGCAGCGAGCCATGAACAAAGAACAATGTTCTGTAGTCTCTCTGGCTGTGCTGTGACTTGGCAAGGGCTGAAGGCAAATCATGCACCTGCATAGCCTCTTTAGCTTGGTGAAGAATGGTATCTCTTCCCCCACTTCCCCTCCCTTCACAGGAAATTCTCCCAGACGACAGCACCAACAAGCCCTAATTAAGTCTTTCCTTGAATCTCCACATTTTTTCCACCAACCTTGTCTTGGGTTTAGATGTGTAATTAAGAGGAAGCGGGAGAAAGTAAGTCAGGTATGAGATGCAGCTGGGAATTGGGAGGACCTAATGGCAAGGAAAGACTAGAACCCTTTGGACAGTGGAAACAGGGCAAGAGACATGGTAAATTGGTGGAGGAATTAAGATGCTTGGAAGGAAGAGTTGGTTGCAATTATATGAGTACATTTTCTTAGACCTTTCAAGTTTCTTGTGTTTTTGCCGTTTTGTCTCTGAATAAGAGAATTTCAATGTTTCTCAGCCAATATTTTTTAAAAATATATTTTATTGATTTTTTACAGAGAGGAAGGGGGAGGGGTAGAGAGCTAGAAACATCGACGAGAGAGAAGCATTGATCAGCTGCCTCCTGCACACCCCCCACTGGGGATGTGCCCGCAACCAAGGTACATGCCCTTGACCGGAATCGAACCTAGGACCCTTGAGTCTGCAGGCCAGTGCTCTATCCACTGAGCCAAACTGGTTAGGGCTCTCAGCCAATATTTAAAGATAATACATGGAAGGTGCCTACTGCTTCCCTGGAAAGGCTGTGAACACAGCCTTATAATTATATACAAAATTTGGGGCTTTCATGTACTTATCTGAAAGGAGAGTCCCGTGTATTTTACAGGGGGTTCAAGACCTACTTTTCCCTCCCACCCCTCACCACTGGTATTAAAGATCTAGAG
>PVJC01042179.1:0-15033 GCA_004026665.1 Murina feae
AAATATTCTACAAAGTACACGTTCTGGATAACTGAAGTTTAAGCCTAAAAGTGTCCAAACTTGGTTTGTCTGACATTATAGTATTCACTCCTCGGTCTTCGTAAATAGGTTGTGAGGGACATAATCCTCCATTTCTAAATACTGTTGCTGTCACTGTCAATATGTTTGCACCCTAATGGATTCTTGACACATACTGATGATTAAGAAATATCTGTCGAGGGATGCTATTGCTTGAATAGTGATACTTACATCTATAGCATTCAATTGCAGGATGGTATATGATTTTAATTGTTAAATATGCTTTCTTTTGAGGGAGGCTTTCTTTTTGGTGGTATTAGTAGTCTGCGCTTCCTTCTTTCTACTGTTGATTTCTTGCCCATATCTGGCTGTACTTCTTCCCATTTTTCTACTTGTTTCATATATGCTGTTGATTAAGAAATCAGGTAACTAGAGTTAGGTAGAATTGTTTGTAAATTCAGAATAAGGATACTTTGGGTAAGGTCTGAAGGCCTCAACTATATAATAGCAGATGCCCAGTGCACAAAAATTTATGCACTCAGGGGCATCCCTCAGTCCAGCCTGTACCCTCTCTCAGGCTGGTACCCTTCAGAGGATGTTCATCTGCTGGCTTAGGCCTGCTCCATGGGGGATTGGGCCTAAGCTGGCAGTCAGACATTCCTCTGGTAGCCCAGGAGCCCTCGGGGGATGTCCACTTGCCTGCAGGGAGCAGGCTTAAGCTGCAGTTGGACATCCTTAATGCTGCTGAGGAGGTGGGAGAGGCTCCTGGCACCACTGCTGTGCTGGCAGCCATCAGCCTGGCTTGTGGCTGAGCAGAGCTTCCTCTGTGGGAGTGCACTGACCACCAGGGGCAGCTCCTGCATTGAGCATCTGCCTTTTGGTGGTCAGTGCGTGTCATAGTGACCAGTCATTTCCAGTGGTTCTGCTGTTAGGGTCAATTTGCATATTACCCTTTTATTATATAGGATAGAGGCCTGGTGTATGGGTGGGGGCCGGCTGGTTTGCCCTGAAGGGTGTTCTGGATCAGGGTGGGGGTCCCACTGGGATGCCTGGCCAGCCTGGGTGAGGAGCTGATGGCTGTTTGCTAGCTGGTCATGCCTCCTGGCAACCCAAGCTCCCAGCCTCTCCTTTGTTTCTTTCTTTTTTTTTCTTCTTCTGGGATTTATTTATCTTCTATAATTGAAACTTTGTAGCCTTGAGCAGAGCTCAGGACCAGCCTGGGCAGGCAGGAAGCTTGACTTCCTCCATTGCTGGGGCCAGCCCAAGCCTTCTGTTTGCTCCAGCTCTGTGGCCATGGCCATCTTAGTTGGGTTAATTTGCATACTTGCTCCTGATTGGCTGGCGGGCATGGCTTGAGAATAGCAGAGGGATAGTTAATTTGCATGTTTCTCTTTTATTATATAGGATAAGTTCAAGAGCTTTGTATTAGTGTCCTGGTTTTTGATTATTGAGATTGCAAGGTGGTGGTGGGGGGGGGGGGTTAAATAGTAAATAAATATTACAATAAAATATAAATAGTTATATCTTAAATACCCTCTTATTTTAAAAAACTTCTGGTTGTGGTAAAATATACATAACATAAAATTTATTATCTTTACCATTTTTAAGTGTACAGTTCGGTAGTGTTGAGTACATTTGCAATGAATTATTTTCATCTTGCAAAATTGGCATTCTGTACTCATTACATAACAACCCTTCTCCCCTCCTCCTCTGACGACACTCCCCATTCTTTCTGTCTTTATGAATTGGATGACTCCAGGTGTCCCATATAATTGACTCATTCATTGTTTGTCTTTTGTGACTGGCTTATTTCACTTAGCACAGTGTCCTCAAGGTTCATTCATGCTGCCATATGTAAACACCCTCTTATTTGTTTTTTTCATAATTAAAATGTTGATATAAAGAGTAATATAAACATCTACCATTGAAATCCAAGGTCATGAAACACGTAATAGCTCTACATATAATGCTAGGAAAAAATGAGGGAGTATAAATCTGACCATAAAACAAACAAGATTTCATAAGGGGTTGCTTATATACATTATGGCATGTCAATATAGCCAGGCATATTACCTGGGAGAGAATATATGACATTAAGTGAAGAACAAAACTTTTTGAACAATCTGATCATATTTTTTATAAAACATACATGTATATGCATAAAAATTCAGGAAGTATATATGTAGAATGGTTAAAAATGGTTACATCTGAGAGTGGGTGTAGGTACTTTTTATATTAGACTTTTTACTTCCTTAAATTGTTTTAAACATTTTGCACGCACATTACTTCATAATTAGGAAAAATCAACAGTTTTCATTTTTTTAAAATAAAAGCAAATGGTGATGATTATGAGAGAATGGCAGGCTATTAACCTATCCACACAGAAATAAAAATAAAAATTAATTGCTGAGAAAAGTCTAGGTTTTCAGTTAGGTTTATGTTGGCTTCTCATTTCAATCTTACATTCTAAACCAATTAAATCAACAAAAATTCTAATATAAGCCTCAGACATTCAAGAATGAATTAGTCTAAAAACAAATATTTTCAGGTACACTTTTCATTTTTGTGGAGTAGTCCTTAGGTAAGGATGTGATAAGAAAGTTCTTAAAGCAGACACCCAGACTATAAGCCCTATGAGTTTATAAGAAGGCTCTTCAGAATATAGGGCACTAAATAAATGAGGAGGAGGCTAGCAGTACCTGTGACCACGTTTCAGGTATTGTTCAAAAGACTTCGCAGTAAGTTTCAAGTTCTCCACACACAAATCTTTGAAATGTTTTTTACTTGCACAGCCAGTGCTTATAATTCACAATGAACAGGTATTTGAAGAATGGAAAGCCAATTGTACGCCCAGAGATAGCATTAGGCTATAAAGTGTTTTATAGGCTCTGGTTTAAGAAACACAAAATGAAAAAAGACACAATTCTGGATGCACTCTATAGTGATCTGGATTTAGAACAAGAAACAGAGAAAAGGTTATGATGCTGAATTATCATAATTATGACACTTTCTTTAAAATGTACAAGAAACAAACAGCATATGTCTAAATGAGAGAAAATACATATGATAATATCTCATCATGGGAGAATTCTCTAACAGAATATTGGAAATATTAATGGCATGTTTGATATGTTCAGAACTTTAATATACTTGAGTTTAAGGATGCTCTGTGTATAGCTCAACATACCCTTTAATTTTTAGATGGAGAAAAAGTATTAATTATGTTAAATATATATTAATATCCCTGCTTTTTTCCAGTGTGAATATTTAAGGGATTATAAGACACCAACTTTGTATTTTACTAGATTATAATTTTCACCTGAATTACTATTCCTAATTTTATGATTTAGTATATAGAAGTCCCTAAGTCATATAGATTTTTCTCATTATGTGAAAAATAAAATGAACTAGACTCCAATTTAGTTAAGCCATTTTCAGAATTGATTCTCAAATTATCTATATGACATGGAGTCAGCTTCTGTCTAGGAACATCTGTTGTTGCTTCTAAAATGCAATCAGAATCTGTGACATTGGGCTGTAACTCTATAGTTACAAGACTCTTATCACACAAAAGGCAGGAACAAGAATTTACATCTCCTGGGTGTGGTATAGAGTAGGGACAGAAATACAGCCAGAGGGTAAATCTGGTCCCCCGCCTATTATTATCTGGCTCTTGAGCTAAGAATGATTTTATGTCTGTCTTTAGATGTAAAGACAACCAGCCTTTCCAGAAATAAGGTTGTTCAAATTGTTGACGACATTGCCTCTTGACCCACAAAGCCTAAAGTATTTGCTATCTGACTCTTCAGAACAAGTTTGCTAACCCTTGGCACAGACAGCAAGAAGACTTGAGTTGTTTTTCAGACTGTGTGATCTTGGATTGTTTAAGGACACTATCTGGGTCTCTATACTCTTACACCATGTGAAATCTCTTTTAGTTTAATTCTAGTTTGTGTTTACGCAATTTAGAACATCCTTCACAAGGCTAATGTGTACAGCAGGCAGAGAGTAGCACTGCAACCTTGACTTGCTTTGGAGGAAGACAGCTGGGTCAGGATGAAAGGAAGTAATTATGGTGTTTACAAATTTCTAAATGTCAAAACAAAAAATCTGACCAAAACAAGTTTGTTTATGAATGGCAAGGCTATTCTGAATGAGTTGAGGACCCTTTCTAGTGCAAGGGTCTTGAGTTTTCCTTTAAATGGGCTTATAGTCTCCAAACACATACGGCAATGTTCTTATAAATTCTGGAACCTCTCAACTACTTTCACCAGGAACCTACAAGTTGTGAATGTTCAACCCACACTATGGACTGACATCTGAGGCACCAGAGTGAGAGCTGAGAATGTTCTGTTAGCAGTAAGATAAGAGCAGCATGTGCTGGGGATGACCAAGAGCCACAAAGAGTGAGAAGCATCATTTCAAATATAGATGGAAGTTTAGTAGGACCTTAGTAGCCAAACAGACCCAAATAAAATAACCAGGGAGGGAACGTGCCATTCTACATTTCAAGACTCACCGTATTTTCCGGCGTATAAGATGACTGGGTGTATAAGACGAACCCCGACTTCTGAGAAGATTTTCCTGGATTAAAAAGTCATCCTATACACCAGAAAATACAGTATGTAAAGCTATAATAACGAAGACACTGTGGTGTGGATGTAGAGATGGACAAACAGACTAATGGAACAACATGGAGAACTTAGAAATAGACCAGCCATATATGGAAACCTTATATAGGACAGGGTCGGCACTACACGTCCCAGGGGAAAGGAGACATTGTTCAGTAAATGGTTCTGGTCCATTGGTCATCCATAGAGGAAACAATGCAAAGATTCTCTGGCTCATACCTTCCAAGGATCAGTACCAAACAGACTAAAGACTCAAATAAAAAAAAACAAACACACAAACTTTTAGACGGAAATTTCAGAGTACAGCTTTATGACCTTGGGGTAGCGAAGGATATCTAATCTAATAAAAAAGTAATATGCAAATTGGTGTCACTCCACTACACCTATGCCACACCCACCAGACAATTGGCATGCCCACTAGCCAATCAGAGCGACTATATGCAAATTAACCCAGTCAAGATGGTAGCTGGCAGCCACAGAGCTGGAACAAGCAGGAAGCTTGCCCCAGCAATGGAGGAAGCTAAGGTTCCTGCCTGCCTTGGCCAGCAGTGGCCTCCACTCAAGGCAACAAAGTCTCAACTATAGAAGATAAATAAACCCCAGATACCTGCTTCCAGCTGGTTTGGGCTTGAGGAAGTGCTGGGAGCTTGGGTTGTCAGGGGCAACCTAATCTAAGCTCTGGTTAAAGCAACAAAGTTTCAATTATAGAAGATAAATAAATCCCAGATACTTGCTTCCAGCCAGCCTCACTGCAAACAGCCATCAGCCACTCACCCAGGCTGGCCAGGGACCCCAGCAGGACCCCCTCCCTGAAGGGGCTGTGGCCAGCCTGAAAATAGCTCTCAGCCTCTCATCCAGGCTGGCCAGGAACCCCAGCAGGGATCCCCTCCCTGAAGGGACTGTGGCCAGCCTGCAAACAGCCATCAACCCCTCACCCAGGCTGGCCAGGCACCTCAGGGGGGGGACATCCACCTTGAAGGGGCTGTGGCCAGCCTGCAAACAGCCATCAGCCACTCACCCAGGCTTGCCAGGTACGCCAGCAGGATGCCCCTCTCTGAAGGGGATGTGGCCAGCCTGCAAACAGCCATCAGCCACTCACTCAGGCTGACAAGGTACCTGAGCAGGATCCCCACCCTGATTTGGGACACCCTTCAGGGCAAACCAGCTGGCCCCCATCCATGCACCAGGCCTCTATCCTATATAATAAAAGGGTAATATGCAAATGACCCTAACAGCAGAACCACTGGGAATGATTGGTCACTATGATACACACTGACCACCAGGGGGCAGATGCTCAATGCAGAAGCTTCCCCTGGTGGTCAGTGCACTCCCATAGGGGGAGCTCTGCTCAGCCACAAGCCAGGCTGATGGCTGCCAGTACAGCGGTGGTGGTGGGAGCCTCTTCTGCCTCCTCAGCAGTGCTAAGGATGTCCGACTGCAGGTTAGGCCTGCTACCCACTGGCAAGTGGACATCCCCAGAGGGCTCTTGTGCTGCTAGAGGGAATACTGACTGCCAGTTTAGGCCCGACCTCCTGGGGAGTGGGCCTGAGCCAGTAATTGGATATCCCGAGAGGGGTCCCAGACTATGAGAGGGCACAGGCTGGACTGAGGGACCTTCCCCCCCCCCCCCAAATGCACAAATATTTATGCACTGGGCCTCTAGTCTATCTAATCTAATAAAAGAGTAATATGCAAATTGACCATCACTCCAAGACACCTAAGCCATGCCCACTAACCAAGCCATGCCACCAGCCAATCAGAGTGGCTGTATGCAAATTAACCCAGCCAACATGGAGACCAACAGCCACAGAACTAGATCAAACAGGAGGCTTCTGTTGCACCAGGAGTAAACTGTCTGCCTAGGCCAGCTGGGCCTCTCTCTGCTCAAGGCAATATAGTTTCAATCATAGAAGCCACAGAGCTGAAGCAAACAGGAGGCTTTGTTCCCTGCCTAGGCCTCTGCTCAAAGTAACAAAGTTTCAATTATAGAAGATAAATAAACCACAGAAACCTCATTCCAGCCAGTCTCGCTGGGACATTGGGTCAATGGGAGCTATGGGCAGCCTGAAACGGCCCTCAGCCCCTCACCCAGGCTGGATAGGCACCCTAGTAGGGACCCGAACCCTGAACGGGCTGTGGGCAGCCTGAAAATGGCCCTCAGCCCCTCACTCAGGCTGGCCAGGCATGCCAGCAGGTGGACATCCCCGAAGGGATCCTAAACTGTGAGAGGGCAGAGCTGGGCTGAGGGACCCCCCAAGTGCATAAATTTTTGTGCACTGGGCCCCTAGTATATATATAAAAGCCTAATCAACCGAACAACCGAATGACTGAACAACTGGTAGACCAGTTGCTATGATGTGCACTGACCACCAGGGAGCAGATGTTCAATTCAGGAACTGTCTCCTGGTGGTCAGTGTACTCCCATAGTGGGAGTGCCGCTCAGCTGACCAACCCATACTGGTGGTCCACCAGCCCAGAGGCAGCCACTCACTCCCTCAGTAGTCTTGCAGGTCCAATCTTGGGAGAATGGGCCAGGCAGCAATGGACCGGCTCTGCCTGCATGATCCTGACAGTGCCAACAGCCTCCTGGAAGTTGGCCTCAGGCACCACGGCCACTTCCACTCCCTAGATGCTCTGCAAGGAAGAAACTATATAAATACGGCCGCCAGGTGGCTCCCAACAACTGGTGCAAATGTCAGCTGGATGGATCCAGATCCTAGGCTGGCAAGGGCATCCCACTGCCCACCAGGAGGGCCGATTGGGTCCAGGGCCCTACCTGCACTCCCCTCGGGATGGGCACCAGATGCAGGGCTCATGGCTGCTGAGTGCTGCTGCAGCTGTGCGAGCCTCTCCCAATCAAGACTGACTGGACATGAGCCCAAGCAGGTGCAGCAGGCCAGAATGAGCACAAGTGGCAGGCAAGATTGGTAGGCAGCATTGGACCACTGGTTTCAGTCCAATCCCCGCAGGCCACACAAAGGTACCCCTCTGGTGCATGAATTTGTGCACTGGGCCTCTAGTTTTAAATAAGATGTAAAAGCATAGATTATAAATGAAAAGACTGATAAATTCTACCATATTAAAATGAAAAAATTGTTTCTCAAAATGAAGAGGCAAGTCATAAACTGTGATATGATATGTGCAACACATACACAGCCAACAAAGAATTACTTTTAGGAATCGAAAAGAAAAAGACACGATGGGCAAGTGATATGACCAGTCATGCTACAGAAGTGGGAACACGAACAGCCCATTAACATGTACAATCATGCTCAACACCATTAGTAATTAGGTATGACTTTCCACACAACATTTTGGCAAAAAATAAAAGTGGGTCCCCAGATGTGCAAAAATTAAGTCTAACAGCACCAAATGTTGGTAAAGATGAGGAGACACTGAAACCCTCATATCCTCCAGGAAGAGGCTGTAAACTGTTTTCCTACATGAATTCAGTATTTCCTCATTAAGATAAGTATAAGTATGTACACACCCTATTCCACAGCAATTCCACCCTAGTATATTCCCTACAGAGACCTTGACATTCACACCAGGCTAGGTATACAAACACATTCACAACAGTTATGTTTGTAATACTAACTGAAACTCCCACATATACTTCAAGGTACAACAGAAAAATAAATTTTGTTACATTCATAAAGTGGTATATTATATAGAGGTGAAATGAAGAAACTACAAGTTGATAATTAGCAAGGATGAGTTAAAAAACAACAACGCAGGTAAAGTGAAAAAAGCAAGTCCCAGCAAATGCAGACAGCATGATTCCATTTACATTGAGGTAAAAGACAGTCTCAGACATAACCTAGACCATGCACCCCTGGGGAATCTCCCAAGATTATCCTGGGATAATGTTTCAAGTTACCCCAGCATGGAACAAGAATTAGTGTTGTGCTAGTGACTTACAATGTTGGTGACATATGACCATTTCTCCCCTGGTTCTGTTTGAGAAAGTAAATAAGAAGTGAAGAGAGAAAGAAATACTTGAAAGAGATGTTTATTTTTATGTTGCACTAAAATGCATGTCATTTTACTGTGTGCTTGATTTTTAAGCCTAGGTGACTAGGCATTCCATTTGTATGAGGTTATTATCTTTTTTGATGCGTGTCTAGAACTTTTCCTCTAAAGCACCAAGACGTTCTTTTAATTTAGGAAGCTGGGGTGACAGGCAAGAGATGACAAGAATGGACAGGTTCAGGTATACAACTTTGCACCTCTGGGTTCTGGGATGGGGTCCTTGCCCTTTCCCAGAATCTAGTCTTCCACTTGGAAATATCTCAAAGTCTGCCCATTTCTGTGCTCTGGACCCCCTTCAGACCATAGAAGTAGGGAGTGAATGTGCTGCAAGAGCTTTGGAGTTTAGGGTTTGAGTCCCTGCTCTCTACTCTCTAACTGAGCAAACTACCAAACCTTCCTGAGTTGCAGTTTCTTCACTGGGAGAAGACTGATAATAAAGAACACGTCCTGAGGGGTTGGTATGAGGCTTGGCTGAGATAATAACATAAAATTGCACACTGGTGTATAAAGGTCAGTGATTGTTATCAGTGATTGTTACCCTGTGATCTTGCCTGAGCTTCTCCAATCTTAATGTGTCTACAAATCACCCTGGGGGTGGGGGGTGGGGGGTGACAGTCTTCATTTCTAACAAGTTTCCAGCTAAAATCCACGGTGCCAGTCCACAGGCCACACTTTGGGTAGAAGGACCTAGTCAACCGTTTCTCCTCTTTCTGTTGTTCTCACGTTTGTTGCTTTCCTGGTTCTTTCCTTCTGCTCTCTCATCTTTTTCTTCCCACCCTCTTTCTAGTCCTCATCCCAATCCATCCCAATCAAACCCATCCTTCAGACCCAAACTCTAATTGCACATTAGAGTTACCTGGGGGACTCTTAAAACACGCGGAAGGCCTGCACTATACAACAACTGAATTAGAATGCTTGGAGGCTGAACTCAGCCATCAGCGTTTTTTAAAGCTGTTCAAATGGTTTCCATGGAGAGCCCAGGGTGAGAACATCTGCCCTAAAGCCTCCACTGAGCTGCCCAATCACTCAGTTACATGGGTTGACTCATCAAGGCACTTCTTTTATGACAGTTGACATCTTGCTGTTTAACATAGTTATGTGGATCGTTCCTTGAAAGTGGAGACTGTGACTTAATAATATTTAAAGCCCATGAAACTCTTATGAGAGCATTTTGAATTTAATAAGATTTCAAAAAATATTTCTTGTGTTAAATTGTATATTATCATGAGTTTCAATCACTATGAAACAATATTACCTTGGTAAATATTTTTGAAGTAATTTACTTGCTTCCATGTTATTTTTAAATTTTAATCAACAATAATTTCAGCTATAAATAATATTCTCAAGAAAATGTACATGTATCTGGGGTTATTTATGACTATAAAAATAATTTCCAATTTAAAATGTCTATTCTGTAACCATGAGGTATAATAAAATAGTTGTATGTCCTGAGGCACTGAAAACAAATTCTCTTATGTTAGAAAGGAATATTATAATGTTTATGCTACTGCAGAGACTGCCAAGCTAGAACAGGAGAATTTTGCTATTGGGTTTTAGCTTTAATATATAGGTAAAACTGTTTAAAACTGTGAAATAACAGAAAATATATTAAATTTCAAGATAACATGTGGAAATATTATATAATATTGTAAAGAAACCAAACTTACATTTCTGCCTAAAGAAACTTGTTTCTTATTTGAAATATAATAGAATGTTTCCATGATTTGCATCCACACATTTTAAAAGGTGAACCAAGAGAACAAATGAATCGAATCCGGTTTTCATCACAGTATGCTACTCTATGCACTGTGGACCCTGAACACAACCAGTCATTTCCAAGTATAATGGAAATACTAAAAACTGGCTTGATTTTGTGTTTATGTGCACACCTGACAGCACAAGTTTTTGTTGTGAGGATTCAGACACAGAATAGGGAAACATTTTACGTTTCTGTATGAAATATTTCCCTAATTAAATAAGGGTGCTACATCTAAACAACTTCAGCAAAGTGAGGTTGAAGCAAGTGTGGGGATAAAATTTTTAAATCCCTGGATTCTTGGTCCTGTGTCCAGCTAGGCAATTGTTGGGTAACAGGATTAAGCTTAAGAAAGAGGCATTCAGAAGAAAAATACAAAGAAGAGATTCTGTTAACTTTTCTCTAGAAACTCAAAATTTCTGTATTTTTTTTCTTTTGAGAATTGCCAGTTTTTTTTATTTTATGAAGTTGAATTATTTTTTTATTTCTAAAAGATTTATAATAAGATTAAAATTTTTTGGCAAATGTATTTTTTAATATATTTTTAAAATATATATTTTTTTATTTCAGGGAGGGAGGGAGAGGGAGAGATAGAAACATCAATGATGAGAGAAAATCCCACTGGAGATCAGGTCCACAATCACAACCCTGGGCATGTGCCCTTGACCAGAATCGAACCTGGGACCCTTCAGTCCGCAGGCTGATGCTCTATCCACTAAGCCAAACCAGCTAGGGCAAATACATCTTTTATTGTTGATTGTATTAAAGATATCTCCCATTTCCCCTTTTTTCCCCTTCCTCCTTCCATTTCCTACTCACCCATCCACCCACCCATCCAGGTCACTACCCCATTGCCTATATCCACAGACTATGCATATTTTTGAGCCATAATGGGCATGAGCCCCTTCGAATGGATTAAATAATGTTTGTGAGATTCCTTAGCAGGAATATAGTAAAGGAGAAGGGGGAAGAGTAAAGAAAAAAGAAGAAAAAAACAAGTTAAAAGTAATGATGGAGAGAGAAAAGAGACAGAAACAAGAGAAGAAAAGATTGCTTTGAGAGTCATACCGGGTGATCCCTAAAATAATAGCTTAGATTTATTGAACATTCACATGGCAGGTTTTATTCTAATTATGCTATTTCTTCTATTGATTCATTTAATCCTTACAATATATTAAAAGCAAACAAACAAACAAACAAAACAAAACTGAGGCAGAGAGTGATTATATTAATTTTGCGAAGGTCACCCACATCATAAGTAATAGAACTTGGGCTTGAATTCAGGTAGCCTACCTCTACTATGTGCTATCAAGATGCCATGCAGTGATGACATTCCTGCTATAAATTACTGTTCTCATGAGATTGTAGCCTCCTTACTGCCAAGGATCTTATCTTTTTTTTTTTTTTTTACTACTGGATCCCCAGGTTCTATTTAAGATTGAATGTGAGTCAATGAATATTTATTAAGCTCTTATGATGTGCCTGGCTCTGGTCTAGGTGCTGGAGATCTGGCAATGAACATACTACACTCAAAGAACTTATATTCCAGAGAGATGTGCTTGATCTATGTGGTGAGTATTTGTGGAATATTGTTGCTGAAAATAAAATAAACTGGGACATAAAAATGGACTTTGCTCCTGTGGTATATGGCTTTTTTTAAAAAAAAAAACAAAACAAACCCACCAGAATCATTAGTCCAATACAGACAGAAAACTTTGGTTGACAAAGAAAGACAGCCATAGTTACAGAAATTAGGGCTTCAAGAAATACCTACGTAAGAATGGTAACATTTGATAGGAGGGACAATGAAACATAAAAAATATATGAATAACCCCGAGGAAAACACAGACAAGTATAAAGTACATAGCTGTCTGAACAAAGGGGAACGATGTATTGCAGGCAAGCTAGAACTCAGGATGACCTGACTGACACCTCACTGTTACAGTGCACTGGACACATCAGGTTCCAACGAGCCTTCGTTTCATAGTACAGAGTAATACAACAGTTCTGCAAAGGAATTCTGCACCTGGATTTTCATGCTGCTAACCAACCTTGAAATCAAACTGCTAAATAGAGCTTAATGCACTGGCAAATCTTGAAGTCCTCTATTTTCTTTTCTTTTTTTCTTTTTTTACCAGTGTTCAGGTTAATGGTTAAGGGTTGGTATGTAAAGTGTACTATAGTTTCCTTTCAGTACTTGAGTTAATAATACATCATCCCGTGATGTCTGAAGAATCTGTCAAAACAAGTAATGGCAAACTAGACTCATGCCTCATTTGGGATCAGGGGCTGCTTAGGACAAAATGACTCTGGTTATCTGTTTCCAATGGATAGGAGTCACTGATGTCAAGTGAGAAATACATGCGATTAGAATGCTTGAGTCCCTTAGATGGTTTAAATCTCTCATTCCAGTCAGAATCCTTTGTTTTACAATCTTTTTTATGGCTGTCTGTGGCAACATCAGGCATTTCTCGGTTTTTAGAATGAACTATTTGTTTCTTCCCACACACGACCTCACACCTTGGATTTCAGAATCTATTGAAATCAAGGTCAACTGGAAACCAATACTCTGGTCTCATTCTCCTTTTTGTGCCTTTAGACTTTAACTGAAACCATTGACTGAGAAGATAACCCCAGGTACAATGTAAGTCTGGGATGTGACAACTTTGCTTTTCCAACCCTAATAAGTTGGGTTTCCTTTCTTTTTTCTCATTTTGGATTCTGCTTTTTGATCCCAGTTAACTATATTGCTCCTATTAAACTGCTATTAAATTTTTGCCAACAGAAAAAAAGATTTTCCTCCTCAGTGGAAAAATTTTACATCATAAAACTACTCACGAACTTGTGAACAGATGATTTTTCCCCCCACAGAAAATATTCCCTTGCTGTTTGCACAGATATTGTTCAACTTTTACTTTCTTGGTTCATTCTTCTTGGAGCTGATCGGCTCTAGACTAATTGGCAGAGGTGAATCAAGGTAACATCTCAATCTAATTAAAGTAAATGTATTTGTTCAAGCAAAACCATTTTAAAAAACACTTAAGACACTTCATGATTTTTAAATTAAAATTAAGGCCTAGCTGGTTTGGCTCAGTGGATAGAGTGTTGATGGAGGACTGAAGGATTCTGGGTTGGATTCTGGCCAAGGATACATACCTGGGTTGCAAGCTCCATCCCCGCCCTGGTCAGGGTTTGTGTGAGAGGCAACCAATCAATGTGTCTCTCTCACATAGATGTTTCTCTTTCTCCCTGTCCCTCAGCCTCCCTTCCGTTCTCTCTAAAAACCAATGGAAAAATATCATTGGCTGAGGACTGACAAAAAAATAAAAAAATAAAAATTAAATGTGAAAAAATAAAATGTGTAACCTAAAATCAAATAAATGTAAGAAAAAAATCCTTTCATGTTTTTTGAATGTTTCAAATGTTTGTAATAAAATTTAGGAAAAAATTCAAACTAAAACAAAACAAAAATAACCACATATTTGATACTTAAAGTTGAACATTCAGCCATAAAGTTTATTGTAAGTTAACATCATGTAAGCGATTACAGAGACAAGTTTACAAGGAGGAAGTGCAGAGAACCAAAGTGCCTGCTTCCAGGGAGTGTGCATTGGCTTCTAGAATTTACAGTCTAGACTCCAAACATTTTAACTCTATTGTGCTGCTGCAATGGGTTAGAATGTTATCTCAAAACTAGAAGCCTGGCGCACAAAAATTTATGCACTTATGGGGGGTCCAGGCCGGCCTGTGCCTTTCGAGTCTGGGACCCTCGGGGAATGTTCACCTGCTGGCTTAGACCCTCTCCCCGGGGAATCCGGCCTAAGCTGGCAGTCAGTATTCCCTCTGGCAGCCCGGGAGCCCTCAGGGGATGTCCACTTGCCATCTGGGAGCATGCCTAAACTGCAGTTGGACATCCTTAGTGCTTCTGATGAGGTGGGAGAGGCTCCCACCACCACTGCTGTGTTGGCAGCCATCAGCCTGGCTTGTGGCTGAGCAGAGCTCCCCATGTGGGAGCGCACTGACCACCAGGAGCAGCTCCTGTATTGAGCATCTGCCTCTTAGTGGTCAGTGTGTGTCATAGTGACCAGTCATTCCCAGTGGTTCTGCTGTTAGGGTCCATTTGCATATTACCTTTTTATTATTCAGGATAGAGCCCTGGTACATGGGTGGGAGCTGGCTGTTTTGCCTTGAAAGGTGTCCCGAATCAGGGTGGGGAACCCGCTGGGGTTCCTGGCCAGCCTGGGTGAGGGGCTCATAGCTGTTTGCAGGCTGGCCACAACCCCTTCAGGGTGGGCATCCCTGCTGGGGTGCCTGGCCAATTTGGGTGAGTGGCTGATGGCTGTTTGCAGGCTGGCCATAGCCCCCAGAGACTCAAGCTCCGAGCAAGGCTGGCTGGAAGCAGGCATCTGGGATTTATTTATCTTCTATAATTGAAACTTTGTTGCCTTGAGCAGAGGCCACAGCTGGCTAGAGCCAGACGGGAAGCTTGGCTTCCTCCATCACTGGAGCAACCAAGCCTCCTGCTTGCTCCAGCTCCCTGGCTGCCGGCTGCCATCTTGGTTGGGTTAATTTGCATATGGTCACTCTGATTGGCTG
>PVJC01042180.1:0-15032 GCA_004026665.1 Murina feae
CTTCCACCAATTGCTACTTGCCTAATAATTTAGTGCCCTCTACCCCTCCCACCACACACACCTTTTCAGTTATTTACTTAACTTTATACCCAGTTAAGTTCTTTATATTAAATTTCCTATGTCAAATATTTTTGGCCAGAATGCTACATTTTTGGAGGGCTGGTTTGGGGTGAGGAGAAGGGGCAAACAGTGACAATGTCAGTGGCTTTGAAAAAGGCATTTTCCACCATGCATTGCCAAGACCAACTCATGGGGCTCTCACTAAGGTCCAACTGCCCAGAGAGTTTTCCATTCTTCAGACTATAATGAACCCTAGACTCACAGGTATTAATGAGGGAAATCTGCAATCTGGAACCCTGTGGCTATTTCTAGTGTACAGGTTATTAACAGTCATGAAAAGACAGGCAAATGAATTTTTTCAAGTAGTTGCCATCTGAAGAATACATTCTGGTTTTCATCAACTTTTTTTTAAAAAGTGAAAGCAAAAAACAAAAGAAACAATCCTTGTCTTTTTATTGCTTTACTCTTTTAATGTTCAGGGAACATAAGCGCAGTGGCGCTTGGACTCCAGGCTAGAAGAAGGCAGAGGAAATACCTGTGTGCTTCTATGATTCTTTGTTAAGTGGGGGTGGGGGTGGGGATGGGGAAGCTTTCAAGTTCTTCTATGAGCAGTGACAGGTTTTTATGAATTGTTTTCTGCCAGGAGAGCATGGCTATAAACTGGGCTGTCCTGGTTGAAATAGTTGCTTGCCTTCTCAGAGGGTGACAGCATTTTTCCCTGCCTTACTCACCTCCCTGAATGACTGGAGACTATGCTCCTGAATGACATATCTGAGCTGCTCTCTTATCTGAGAGCAGGAAACTGAAAGGTGAGTGATGAAGCCACTTGCTGCTCTCTACTCTGCAGAAATTAAGGAGGAGCCGCGGACAGTTTCTTGGGCGCCCTGTGAATATCAGAAAGTACATTTTGGAGGAGTTAAAGGATATGGTGTTTACATTTGCTTCCATGGAACCCAACCAATCTTCCTTGGGAAACAGAAACAAACCGTGGCAAGAGACCTACCCTAAGTAAGAAAGAAGCTATTAAAGGTGAGAATTTTCTTGATCTTTCATTATGTTTTCCTCTTAGATTCCCAAAAATTACTAAAGAGGATACAAATCTTATGCTTAGAAAGAGGGTTCAAAAGGGGGAAAACAATCATTGCTGGATGTGTCACATTTTGTTTCTTCCTCTCCTTTTAGGGATTTATCTATAGTATCTGGTTTCTTTGACTGGGACTCAGTACTCGTTATTGTTTTCGAAAGGTAGCTGTGGTTTGGAGGAATAAGTATTAAGCTTATAGACAAAAAACAAAAACAGAAATGACGGGGAGGGCGAGAGTGAGGGAGTCCCAGATTTTCTTCTTAACATGTGATATTTGCAAGTTATTTAGCATCTGTTTTCTTATCTAGAAAAGACCTAATAATACTTCATTTTATGTATGTTGTGAAAATTAAATGGGACAATGTAAAGAAATACTTCTGGCATATAAAAAGCACTCATTAAATATTACATATGCATAGTTCTGTGTGTGTCTGTGTGTAAATACATTTTAAATTTGGATAGACTAAGTGTTATCTATATGAATGATTAATTGCATTAACCAACTGAGCTACTTGGCCAGGGTGAAGGAATATTTTTATAAAAGGGTGGTTAGATATTACATTCGGAATTTCTGATACTGAGAGTCTGAAATTCATGGATTTTTCTCTCTAGACCTATTAGAAATTCTAGGTCCTAATAAGAGCTATGCTAGAAACAGGATGGAAAGGGGTGGAGGGAAGAATGGGGAACAAAAGGTAAGGACTTTCTCTTACTAAGTCCACCTCTACATCAACAGGTCCTCAGCACCATTTCCCTTTCTCCTGGGGTAGAGGTGGAGCTAGGTCCTGACTGTAGCATGAGCAGCTAGTTTGTAGGGTCAGGTTATAGACTTCCTTTAGCAACCCAAGGGTAAGAAGTTCTTAGGCGGGTCTTGACTGAGGATATTTGTCTAGAGAAGAATTATATTTTGCCATCACTTTGGAGTTGGACTTGTTATTCCTGGGAACACATTCAGGGTTAATTTGTAATCGAAGGCATTTTGTTCTGTCCAAGGATTCCAAACTCCTCTTCTTTCCCTGGGCCCAAACTCTGTTGATCTCCCAGACCATGAAGATGATTTGGTGGAAGACACTCTGCAGGCAGCATTACCTGTGGGCCCTGGGCTGCTATTTGCTGCTGGCCATTGCTGCTCTGAGATTCTCTCTCAGGTTGAAATGTGACTTTGATTCCCTGGATCTGGAGTCCAAGCACTGTAGGGACATCTTGTACAAGTCCCTGCAATTGAAAGCAAGGAGATCCATCAACTGTTCTAGAATCATCCAAGGGGACAAGGAAGCAGTGACTGAGGCTCTCCTGGACAGGCTGGAGGTCAAGAAGAAGCGGGAGCCTTTCACAGACCCTGACTACATCAACATGACCAGGGACTGTGATTACTTCAAGGCCAAAAGGAAGTTCATACAGTACCCACTCAGCAAAGAAGAGTTAGACTTCCCTATTGCATACTCTATGGTGGTCCATGAGAAGATTGAAAACTTTGAAAGGCTGCTGAGAGCTGTGTATGTCCCTCAGAACATATATTGTGTCCACGTGGATGAGAAGTCCCCAGATACTTTCAAAGAGGCAGTCAGGGCAATTATTTCATGCTTCCCAAATGTCTTTATAGCCAGTAAGTTGGTCCGGGTGGTTTATGCCTCCTGGTCCAGGGTGCAGGCGGACCTGAACTGTATGGAAGACTTGCTCCAGAGCTCAGTGCCGTGGAAATACTTCCTGAATACATGCGGAACAGACTTTCCTATAAAGACCAATGCCGAGATGGTCCTGGCCCTCAAGATGTTGAATGGGAAGAACAGTATGGAGTCCGAGATACCCACTGAGTACAAAAAATCTCGCTGGCAATATCACTATGAGGTAGCAGACACAATACACATAACTAAAACGAGGAAGGACCCTCCCCCTAATAATGTACCTATGTTCACAGGGAATGCCTACATTGTGGCTTCTCGAGGCTTTGTCCAGCAGGTCTTCGAGAACCCCAAAGCCCGGCAACTGATTGAGTGGGCGAAAGATACCTACAGCCCCGATGAACACCTCTGGGCCACACTTCAGCGTGCCCCATGGATGCCTGGCTCTGTTCCCTACCATCCCAAGTTTCACATGTCAGACATGGCTGCTATTGCCAGGCTGGTAAAGTGGCAGGGCCACGAAGGAGACATCAGCATGGGGGCCCCTTATGCACCTTGCTCTGGAACCCACCAGCGGTCTGTCTGTATCTATGGCGTTGGGGACCTTCACTGGATTCTTCAGAACCATCACCTGATGGCCAACAAATTCGACCCAAAGGTGGATGATAATGTTCTTCAGTGCTTGGAAGAATACTTACGGTATAAGGCCCTCAACAGATTGAACTCTGAAATATACTGAGAGAACTGCTACCTCAGATTGAAATGAGGGGCAAGAACATGTGCAAACATGCCCAGAATGTGCTAGGACAGTGTGGGGTGGGAGACTGCATCCTGCAGGGTGAGGGGGGCTGCTATTGGAGTGTGGGTAAGTAGATCTGTTGCCTTGCAAATTGCTATCCCAGATGAACACTGACGTAGCTCACCCCACTTCCAGTAGTCCCTCCACCGACTTTCTCACAAAGTGAGCAGAAGAACTAGTTATTTGGGAGAGCCAGGGAGGAAAGTGTGACAGGGGACCCTGGACTTTTGTTAAATGCTTGGTGTCCAGCTTTTTCATTCTGTGGAGATGCCATTCCTAATATTTCTGGGCTTGGTAGTGGGAAGGGGGAGTTTGATGGAAATAGGGCCTTCTCTTGTACTATTAACTTAAAAATAAATAGCTCCTAATTCAAACCTCTACCTCTGCTTTCTGTTTGGGAAGCCAGAAATAAGACAAAAGTCTTATACTTTTTTTTCATTATTATTGGTGGCATTTAAATCCCTTGTGGCTGGCCAGAGACTCCCCATTATTCCCAAATGATCATGGCAGGCTGTATAAACAGTAAATTCAAAAATATAGGGGGAAGGGCAGGGGAAAAAAGAGATATTTGTACTAATCTTTGTAATACTTTATGTAATTAAATTAAAAAATATATATATATAGAGGTACAGAGCTGATGCTTTCATTGTTGAAAGCCCTCTTCATGTTTACATTGCCAGATTTGTGACTCTTCTGTATGCGAAAAGGCAGGGTGATTTAACCAATCTGACCACCGTATCTTTATGGGAAAATTACAAGCCTAATTTAGCTGGCTTCACAGCCAAAGCTTAACGTTCTATAACAAAGATAATAGCTAGTTTAGGTAAGGTCACCATATAATTTATTGTCCAAACTGGGACACTTTTACAGGAGGAAGGGTGGCTGTACTATTACAATTATGTGGGGAAACAAGAATAAACTAGGACTGTTTAGCTAAACTAGGAAATCGGGTTATTTTATATTTAGGCCTTTTGAGTGAAAACTCTTAAGTATGTGAATGGAAGAGTCACTTTTTGTGGTTCTTTGGCTTATACATTTCCTCCAAGGAGATAATTTTGTGTGTATTTGCCTCCACTCCCTGTAAACGCTACCCAGTGAAACAATGATCTCTGAGGTTCCAGAGATAATTGTCATAACATTATGGAAGGCTATTGGTAATACTCTTCTGTGATGGACAGGGGAGACTACAGAAAAAGATGCATATCTTGTATATAGTACAGTTGATTTTCTGCATAAAATATGCTTTGGAAAACTGATTTAAATACAAGTTAATCTGTGTAATTTGAATGATGTTCCCATTAATATGTCATGATATTGTTTCTTCATTTCTGATTATGACTCAATTAAGTGTTTCTCTCATGATCAACTTTCCCTGTTACCCATGTACTCGGACATAGTTATCACTGTGTCTGACGGAGAATTTTCTATTTATAGTGACTGCTTTTGGTAAAGTTGTACTGCTTTGGTAACAGGCATTGCCACTACCAACTTACCTGCATCATACTGTTGAGTCTTCTTCACCTTGCCCCCAGCCCCGCCTCTGAGATGGCTGATGGATAGTCAAGGGCTCAGCAGATGAATCTCTGTAAGGCTTCTGCCTGGCAAGGGAGCTCACAGACACCTTCATTGCTGTGGGAAGTGGGCAGAAATGCTTCCCCGAATGCACGCATTCTGAAGAAAGAACTTGGTTCTTTGGCTTCATAGTTGACTTCCTTTGTATATTTTCATGTGAAATAAATTATCTTTTTTATATAAATAAATTAAATTGTGAACTTGTCATTTTGGGGGAAGAAGTTTATGACATTTTCCAAGTACATTTTTTTTTTCTTGAAATACATTCAAGTGCATAGAAAGTGCTCTTTATTTAATGCACAAGGTCTTCCTTTCTGAAGGGTCCAATTTCTCCCTCATTAGTATAGTTTATTTTAGAAATCATACAACTAAGTGAACACATTTGTTAATTTTTTTTTCTTCCCTCTAAGTCATATTTGTTTCTTTAACCTCTCTCTGGAAAGGAAAAATCTTATAAATGAATCAAGCAACTAGGCATGTATTACTTCTCATGATTTGAATTACTTCTTTAGTTTCGATTTGTGGACTATTGGTAAACAGCCTTAATAACTGTTTTGATGCACAGTCTGCCTATTATAATCTTTGTTCTCTTAATTGAGTGATTTTTTTTTTAAGAAAGGAAGAAAAGGCAGTTATTCTTGTTGAGGAACAGATGATGTAACTTATTTGGGGGAGACTATGTATTTGGATTAAAAATGGAAAGAACTGCCCTAGCTGGTTTGAGTGGATAGAGCATCGGCTTACGGACTGAAGGGTCCCAGGTTCGATTCCAGTCAAGGGCACCTGCCCTGGTGGTGGGCTCGATCTCAATTAGGGGTCGCACAGGAGGTAGCCCATCAATGATTCTCTCTCACCATTAATGTTTCTATCTCTCTTTCTCTCTCTTCTCTCCTCTCTGAAATAAATTTTTTTTTTAAATAGAAAGAACCATTAAATACATTATATGGCTTAAGTACCTTATTGAACTGAAGATTTATTCATTCCACAACTATTAACTAAGTTCTTACTAGGCATTGTCCTTGACCCTGAGGATATGTAGCAATCAACAAAACAAACATTTCCACTATCATGTTCTTCACATACTAGCTTGAAACTGACTATAAACAAATTATGTGTGTGTGTGTGTCAGAAGACAAGTGCTAGAGAGAAATTGAAGGAAGTGCTAGAAACCTTAGGAGAGTGGGGTGGTGAGGGGGGATGCTTAAATTTTTTAAATAGTGTGGTTAGGGATGCCATTAATGAAACTGTGACATTTGAGTAAAGATCTGAAGGAGACGAAGGAATGATCCATGAGGACTCATGAGGGGAGAGCATTCTAGGCCAAGAGGAGAGACTTGGCAAGATCCTGAAGCAGGAACACACCTGCCATGTTTGAGGAATAACAAGGAAGCCAGTGTACACAGAGCAGAGGAACGGGGGTGGGGGTGGGGGAAAGAAGAGTGCAGAGCACAGGGGGGCCGGGCTGTTGTGAAGGCCTCTGTAACCCATTACATGGCCTTCATCTTGTCTGAGTGCCTTAGGCCACTGGAAGGCTTTGATCAGGGGACTGGCATGATGTGATTAACAATTTCATGCTGCATGAGAACAGACTGATGGGGAGTGATGGTGGATGCAGGGAGGCCGGTTAGGAGGCTGCGGCAATTACCATGACACTAGCCATAGCAGCTTGGACCAGGGTAGCACAGCAGCAGTAGAAAGGGAGGTGGTCAGATCCTGGAAATGTTTTGGAGGTTCCGTTTCAGGATTTGCTAGCAGATTGAGTTTATTTATGAGAGTCAAGAATGACTCCAAATGTTTTGTCTTGATGGTAAGTTGGAAGGATAGGTACTATTAACCAAGACAGGAAAACTGTGAAATTGAATTTTTAGGGGAAGATCAGGAATTTGATACCAAACATATAAAAATGGAGATGCCTATTAGACCTCTGAATAGTAGAGATGTGGAGGAGACAAATACAACAGGAATCTGAGGCCAGGAGAGAACTGAAGATGTTTAGCTGGTGTTCATTAGTTATGGATAGTGTAAAGCCATGAAACTGGAGAATTCCAATGAAGTGGACAGCCATAGAAGAGGCCTCCAGATGCATTCTGGGGTTCTGCAAAACACAGAGCCACCAAGACAAGGAGGAACTACCAAGAGAAAGTTGGAAAGGAGCAGCAAGGGTGGTAGAAGGGAAATGAGGTTAGGTAGGAAGTCTGGTTGAGAAAGTGTTTCAGGAAAGAGGTTGATGACTGTGCCTAAAGCTGCTGAAAGTCACTGAAGATGAGTGTAACCCAAGAACCAGCTCAGAATCCTCTCTGGTTCTAATAAGATACTGGGTTGTCTTTCTAAGGTGGCAGACCAAAACCACAACTCAAGCAGCCAAAGCATAGGCAGTGGAGAAAACTTTCATTTCCAGATACACCCAGAACCAAATTCACATAACCCCTCTGTAACCCACCCATGGAACCAAAGAACTGAGACTTAACCGGAACTTGAACCCTGGAATCGTTCCAGAAGTGAAGGGTCAGTTGTCCAGGAAGATCCAAGTAATGAAGCCCTTCCCTTATCTTACGGTAAAAGGCCGAGGCCTGAAGTCCCCCAACCAAAACCTACATGGCCAACGCTTCTGTGTACCAGCCTGTTTGCCCTAACCCGTAACCTTCGATCTCTGCTATTAAACATTCTTGATTAAAAGCCAGCAGGGACTTTTGGGTTTTCAGCGATAGCTTCCTGTTCTTGCTTGGCACCCTGCAAATAGAACAGCTACTTCTCCATTGCAAACCTCGGTGTTCAGTGTTTGCTTTGCTACGCATAGGGGGGCATACCCCCTTTTGGGCTGGTAACAGGATGAAGTGACTACTGAATTTAACAATGTAAGGTGGTTTTGATAAGAGCCGTTCTTGTGGAGTATGGAGATAAGAACTTGGCTGAAACCCCCTGGCAATGGGCAAGGAGACACCCAACCAGTGGTTTTGCTCTTATATGGTTAGAGCAAAGCGGATGTAATGCTTGGTTCATTCTAGCTTGATGCCTGTGTTGGTGGCCAGAGCTGTTTCACACATGAAGATATTAAAAACACACCAAAAAACTGAGTTTGAGGAAGGAAGATGTAAGTTTTTTGAAAGAATTTACAGAGGCCATAGACAAAAGGGTCAGGAGAAGGGGAAGTTGGGGCTAGCTCTGGGATAGATGCCTAGTCCCTAAAGAGGATATCTGATAGACTCCTCCATGTATACATACTAGGAGCCCAGTGCACAATATATTGTGCACTCGGGGGTCCCTCAGCCTGGCCTGTACCCGCCCAACCTGTGGCCCGCCACCGACCCATCGAGCCCCACCCACCCCCCACCCACCCAGCCCCGCCCACCCCACACACCCCGCCCGTCACCTGCCCCACACGCTGCCTGCACTGCACCCGCCTCTGTAGTTGCGCTGCCGGCCTCCATCTTGGCAGAGTTAATTTGCATACAGCCACTCAGATTGGCTGATGGGCATGGCTTAGGCGTCCCATAGAAACTGTCAATTTCAAGATTACTCTTTTATTAGAGTAGATATACTAGAAGCCCACTGCAGGAAGATTCCTGAAAGAATAAGGCTTCCTGAGCCGGAGCAAAGCCCACTGAGGCAGGCTTCATTCCCTTCTTTGCTGCCTTGCTCCCTCCCTCTCCACTACCTCGCTCCCTCCCTTCTGGGCCACTTTGTTGCCTCCCATCTCCGCTTCTGCTTGTCTCCCTTCTGTAGCACTTGGCTTCCTTCTAGGCTGTCTTCAGTCTTTGCTCTGCACCTGTGTACACAAATTAACCACCATATTGGCTGGGTTAATTCGAATATAGCCGCTCTTATTGGCTGGTGGGTGTGGCTTGGCTGGTGGGCGTGGCTTAGGTTTCAGAGTGATGGTTAACTTGCATATTACTCTTTTATTAGATTAGATAATTGATTTCAGAGAGGAGAGAAGGAGAGAGATAGAAACATTAATGATGGGAGAGAATCATTGATGGGCTGCCCCCTGCACGGTCCCTAGTGGGGATTGAGCCCACAACCTGGGCATGTGCTCTTGACTGGAATCGAACCTGGGACCCTTCAGTCCATAGGTCGATGCTTTACCCACTGAGCCAAACCAGCCAGAGCAGACTCCTCCATTTTTATATGCTTGAAATAAAATTCCTCATCTTCCTCTAAAAGCCCACTTCCACAGGCTTCCTGTCTTGGTTTGAATTACCTACGAGCAACAGCCTGCAAGTTCATGGGGTGATCAGCTGTTCTGTCTACAAACCGCAGAAATGATTCAGTTCCAACATCCATTCAGGCATGTAAGCAGTCTGGTTGGATTTGGCCTGCAGCTGTTAACTTTTGTCTCCTCTTTCTACTCTCCGGTCAGCTATAATTTAATTTAGGATATCTCAGAATTTTCTCCTTGTCAAGTTCTATGTTCACTTTTGTTTATGGCTCCTTAAACTCAGCATTATTTGTTTCATCTATATTGTTGTGTCATAGTCGTTCAATGATTATCACTACCGTGTAATATTCCATTATATTATATCATAATTTATTCATTGTATTATTGATGACATTAATGATGGCTTTTTTTTAAAATTAGGAATTGTGTTCCTATTATGAACCTTCCTGAACATGTATTAGAGAGAATATGTGTATACACTGCAGTTGGGTATGTATCTAGGAGTGAAATTACTGGGCTGTCAGATGCACATGTTCACTTAGGTGAATGTTCCCAGTTTTACCAGATCTGCCAACGTAACTCCCACTGGCAAGGTGTGAGAGTTCACTTACTCAACTTTGTTGCTAATATTACTTTGTCATTTTAACTCTTCTGTTGAGTGGTGGTGATTGTAGTTTTATTTATTTATTTTTAAGTTTGTTTTTTAAAAATATTTGATTGATTTTTAGAGAGGGAAAGAGAAATAAAACACATTGACTTGTTGTTCCACCACCCATGCATTCTATTGATTCTATATGTGTCCTGACAAGGAATTGAACCTGCAACCTTGGTGTATCAGGATGATGCTCTCACCAGTTGAGCTTCCTGGCCAGGGCTGTGACTGTGGTTTTTTAAATTAATTAATTAATTTTATTTTTAAAATCTTTATTGTTCATATTATTACAGTTGTTCCTCTCCCCCCCCATAGCTCCCCTCCTCCCAGTTCCCACCCCACCTTGTGCCCTTATCCCCCGCCCCCACTGTCCTCATCCATAGGTGTATGATTTTTGTCCAGTCTCTTCTGCACCCCTAACGCCCCTTTCCCCTGATAATTATCAGTCCACTCCCTTTCTATGCCCCTGATTCTATTCTATTCACCAGTTTATTCTGTTCATCAGCTTTTTTATTCACTTGATTTTTAGGTTCACTTGTTGATAGATATGTATTTGTTGTTCATAATTTTTGTCTTTACTTTTTCTTCTTCTTTCTCTTCTCAAGGGATACCTTTCAGCATTTCATATAATACTGGTTGGGTGGTGATGAACTCTTTTAGCTTTTTCTTGTCTGTGAAGCTCTTTATCTGACCTTCAATTCTGAATGATAGCTTTGCTGGGTAAAGTAATCTTAGTTGTAGGTTCTTGCTATTCATCACTTTGAATATTTCTTGCCACTCCCTTCTGGCCTGCAAAGTTTCTGTTGAGAAATCAGCTGACAGTCGTATGGGTGCCCCCTTGTACGTAACTGACTGCTTCTCTCTTGCTGCTTTTAAAATTCTCTCTTTGTCTTTTGCCCTTGGCATTTTAATTATGATGTGTCTTGGTGTGATCCTCTTTGGATTCCTTTTGTTTGGGATTCTCTGTGCTTCCTGGACTTGTAAGTCCACTTCTTTTTATCAGGTAGGAAAAGTTTTCTGTCATTATTTCTTCAAATAGGTTTTCAATATTTTGCTCTCTCTCTTCTTCTGGCACCCCTATAATTCTGATGTTGGTACGCTTGAAGTTGTCCCAGAGGCTCCTTACACTATCTTCATATTTTTGGATTATTTTTTTCTTTTTGCTTTTCCGGTTGGGTGTTTTTTGCTTCTTCATATTTCATATCTTTGACTTGATTCTTGTGATCCTCTAGTCTGCTGTTGGATCTCTGTATATTATTCTTTATATCAGTCAGTGTATGCTTAATTTCTAGCTGGTCCTTTTTCATATCCTCAAAGGTCTCACTAAATTTATTGGCAGTCCCTAGAAAATTCTTGAAAAACCTTATAACCGTGGTCTTGAACTCTATATCCAGTCATTTGCTTTCCTCCATTTCTGTCATTTGTGACCTGTTTCTTTGTCTCTGCATTTTGGCTGCTTCCCTGCATCAATGGTGGGAGAACTTCTGTGCTGGAGACACCCTTATGGGGCAAGACTTGCTTCAGTGGGGCTTTGGTGCTTACTGAGTCTGCCCTGAGTGTGTCCCTCTTGGATCTGAGGAGTTGTAATCTGGTTTGTCCTGCTCTGACCGCTGGGCACACTGGCTCTTGGATCTCTAATGAGATGCTATTTTAGCTTCTGCCTGAGGCTGTCCAGCCTTTTATATGCAAAAGCCTCTGCACACATCTTGGGTGGGGTGGAGTCTCGGGGAATCAACAGGGCGGAGCAAAGAGCTATGGCTGATTCTCAGCCCTGCCCCAACAGGCACCGGGTCTCAGTGTCCCTTGGCACCGCCGAGAGAAAGCCTCCCAGTGCCAGACAGTCCAGCTTCTCTCCGTATGAGTCTGGGTCCCCAGAAACTCGCCTGGAACTGGAGTTCAGAGCCATCAGGAGCTTGTGACTCCCTCTGGATTGAAAAAGACAACCGTGTCCTCAGTTGCCAGCCCTTTCCACGAGCCCTTTCCGCGTGCCTCTGCACCTCTGCACTTTACTTCTGCACCTCCTCTGAGTCTCAGTCTCTTTCTAGTTGTAGAATTTCCACTCAGCCAGCCTTCCTGTGGGTCTGGTCATGTCCGTTTTTTTCTTTTTGTTGTGGTTTTGAAATGGTTGTGTGAGGCAATTCCAGGTGTTTACCTATGTGCCCTCTTAGTTTCTCCTGAATCCAGTTCTCATGACTGTGGTTTGAATTTGCATTTCCCCAAGGACTAATGATGCTGAGGAGTTTCATACACTTATTAGTGAACTGGAAACCCTGGAAGCTCTCTTTTGATTACTTTCTTTTGTCCAGTGAAATTAAGAGCAAGATGATTTTATGAAATGAGGATGGCAGAGGAGATATTGGAGGTTTGGAAAAAGAAAAAGGTATTAATTGTTTCTGATTGGAAACTGGAATAAAAATTAGACCAAGGGGGTAAAGTGTCAGGCAGGATTAAGGACCTGTTGACCTTATGGAAAGTCAGTTTAAAAAGTAATCAGCAACACATCCACATTCAGCTGCAAGAATTCGAGCATAGTGTAGGCAGAGGATTTACCCAGATTTGTGATTTATCTAAGTGAGTGTAAGAGGGAGACAAAGGAGTGGAGGTTATGTACAGGGCAGTGATCATAATGATAGCCATGGAATTTAATCCAGGTAAGGTGGGAGGGGAGGGGATGACGATGGGATAATATAGGGGTATAGTGGAGTGTCCTGTCCAGGATGTGCTGGAATTGCTTTAAAGTGAGGGTGTAGTTCTATTTCAAGGAGTCTATTAAAGTTTACAGAAACAGTGACATTTGAACTGGGCCATGCAGTTCACCAAATAACAAAAGTGTTAAAGGATGTTCCACACAGGCAAACAGGATTCCCAAATGTATGAAAATACGAGGTATGTTTAAGGAACTGAATGAGGAGGGCAGGTGAAGGTGAGCCTGGAAGATGACCAGATGGCAGGAAACCTGGTGTGCTGCTGCTGTCAGGAGTTTGGGCTTTATCTGTAAGCAATGAGGATCTGTAGATGTTATAAAAAGAAACCCTTAGTACTGGAATCTTCAGTCGTACAAAGGCTGAGGGACTGTCATAGTGAAACTTCCATGTACCCATCATTCAGCTTCAGTTATCAACTGCTGCCCAGTCTTATTCTAGCTACACTCTCATTAACTTTCCAAACCAAAGGGGGCTGAATCCCATGTCCTATTATTTCATTCATTAATTCTTTGGTATCTTCCAATTAAAATAGATAATATTTCATTCATTAATTCTTTGGTATCTTCCAATTAAAATAGATAATATTTTAAAAACACAACCAACTGTATCATAACAATAACTCTTTAATCATATACCAAACTAGTTTTTTTCTAAAATTATTTAAATTTTTAAAAATGTTGATTTTAGAGGGAGAAATAGAAACATTGATGAAACATTGATGGCCTCCTGCATGGAATCCAGCCCCAAACCCAGGCATGTGCCCTGATGGAGAATCGAACTGGTGAACTCTTGGTGCCTGGCTCAACCACTGAGCCATATTGGCTGGGCCACACCAGGTTTTAATTTAGCCCCTGTGTCATATCATGCTTTAAAGTTTGGTTATTTTAATAAGGACCCATTGGGTTGATAAATCTCTCAATTGTCTTTCAGTTTTAGATTTGTCCTTCCATCTTTTTCATTTTGGCCATTTATTTGTTGTACAGCTAGGTCTCTTTCCTCCACAGCTCCCCAGAATTGGGATTCCGCTGATAGCATCCCAGCAGTATCATGCAACTTAACTCCTCAGCCCCTGATGTCTTATAAACTGGTACTTAGATTTAGAAGCGTAATCAGATTTAGGTTTGAATTTTTGTCAAGAAAATGTCATACTTGGTATTATCAGGAGGTACATTTGTCTCTCTTTTTTTTTTAATGTTTGAACTGTGGGGTTTGGAAGTTGTCAGCCTGACTATAAATTTCCCATAACCCTTTCTCCTAATTGTTTTAGTAGCCATCGATGCTCATTGTTATTTCATAACAATTTGTAAAATGGTAATATTTATATCCCAATTCTGAAAATTAATTTTTTAAATTTTCCTATACTGAAGCTTTCCTCACCTGTATTATTAATCCGACGTTATTTCTCTCTATCCTATACTGAAGCTTTCCTCACCTGTATTATTAATCTGAAGTTATTTCTCCCTATCAGAATTGGTTACCTAATGATAAGTGAATTTGTGAGTGTAGGGATGGGTTTTGGTATCATCTTGAACTCATGAATTGTTTAAAAATTTACATGCTGTGATTCACTGCAATTGTTTTGATGATGCTAAAAAAACGCCCCATCTGTGGCTAATTGTTTCCTATGGTCACTGGACCAAATTATCACAAACTTGGGGCCTTAAAACAGCAGGAAGGTACTGTTCACGGTCCTGGAGACCACAAGTCCCAATCAGTTTCACTGGCCCAAAGCAAGACCAGGAGTGTCCCTCTGCAGGCTCTCACTTCATGTATTATTTTACCAACTTTTAAAGAGAAATGCTGAGGGGAATGTCCATGTCTTCTCCCTTTTGGTTGTTATGAATATTGCTGCTATAAAAATGGTTGTACAAATATTTTTTGTCTGTTTTCAATTCTTTTGGGCCTATATCCAGAAGTGGAATTGCTGTATATGGTGGTTGTTTTTAAATTTTATTTTATTTATTTTTTTTTTTTTTAGGGCTGGAGCATTTTTCTTTCTTTTTTTAAAAATAACTTTATTGTTCAGATTATTACAGTTGTTCCTTTTTCCCCCATAGCTCCCATCCTCCCAGTTCCCACCCCACCCTCTGTCCCCATCCCTCCCTCCCCCCGCTGTCCTTATCCATAGGTGTACGATCATTGTCCATTCTCTTCCCACACCCCCAACACCCTTTACTCCTGAAAATTGTCAGTCCACTCCCTTTCTATGCCTCTGATTCTATTCTATTCACCAGTTTATTCTGTTCATCGGATTTCTTATTCACTTGATTTTTAGATTCACTTGTTGATAGATATGTATTTGTTGTTCATAATTTTTATCTTTATTTTTTCTTCATCCTCTTCTCAAAGGATACCTTTCAGTATTTCATATAATACTGG
>PVJC01042181.1:0-15036 GCA_004026665.1 Murina feae
AAGTGTTTTTTATAAAAAATATATTTTATTGATTTTTCAGAGAGAGGAAGAGAGAGGTATAGAGAGTCAAAAACATCGATGAGAGAAAAACATCAATCAGCTGCCTCCTGCACACTCCCCACTGGGGATGTGGCCACAACCAAGGTACATGCCCTTGACTGGAATCGAACCCAGAACCCTTGAGTCCACAGACCGACGCTCTATCCACTGAGCTAAACCGGTCAGGGCTCTACCAAGTGTTTTAAAATGTATCGAGTGTTTTCACATTCAATATCTCACCAAATGCTCTTTCCCTGGTAAAAACCATGCATTTGGGGGACATTTTTTGCTGTTGTTCTTAGAGTTTTTTGTGTTGTTTTTTTCCTTCCTCAGTGATGATGGTGCGTTACTCTGATAATTAGGACAATATTGTAAATGATAATAATGACTAATAGTTATTGACTATGTGTTGTAACTATCATAATTGTTTAGATGTATTAATTGATTTTTATAATAACCCTATGAAGTTGGCATTCTTCTTCTTACCCCTTAGAGGTAAACTGAGGCACAGAGTAGTAAAGTGACTTGCCCGAGGTCAGACTGCTAGTAGTCATCTCCTTCTCTCATCACCCAAATTGGTTCTCATTCCTTCTTTTCTTTTAAAAAATATATTTTTTATTTCAGAGAGGAAGGGAGAGGAAGAGAGAAATAGAAACATCAACGATAAGAATCATTGATCAGCTGCCTCCTGTATGCTTCCCCTCCCCCTGGGGATCGAGCCTGCAACCCAGGCATGTGCCTGGATGGGGAATTGAACCGTAACCTCCTGGTTCACAGGTCGATGTTCAACCACTGAGCCATGCCCGCTGGGCTCTCATTCATTCTTTGATTTACTTTCCCTTTATTCTTTCTTAGGTTGTATCACCTTAAACAGATCAATAATTATATTTGAAATGCTGTGTTTTATTTATTGCAGTCGCCTGCTCTGGAAGTACCCTTGGCATGGGTAAGTCATTTTTCTCACGGATGAAATGGAAGGGGACTTTCTTGTTGCGTGTTAGGGTGGCAGTGAAGTCAGGATCAAAGCTGACTCTTCAATTCATTAGGGAGACAAATGCTAGGATGTCTACTTCTGGTTTGTGTGGATGGATGTGCCCAGGGGAGGAAAAGGGTGCTGAGAGGGAGACTGGGATCAAGATAATGCTCACTGTCTCCTTGGATGTGCTCTGGGCTGACCCTGTCGAGGCTATTCTAGGTGCCCATGGAGGCCACCGTTGGGCCAGGCTGCAGAGATGACCACACCGAGCCGTGTGTGCCAACCCAGTCAGTGGCATGTGCTGCTTCAGGAGAAATGCTTGCCATGCTCTTCTAGGGGCAGCTTGGCTTGGGGCCTTGGGACCCCTGTCCCCAAGGAGTCATATAAACCCTTGAGCACAGAGCAGGTGGCCTGGATGGAGGGGAAAGTTCCTCCCTCCGGGTTTGCAGTCTGAGCTCAGAGAAGCTCTTGTCTGGGAGCTGCATTTCAGGAAGCAGGAGCCAGACCCCCTGGTTAGTTACACTCTGCTAGCCCGTTCCTTCTCGCCCTTGGAACAGTTCAGACTCTTAATTTCCAGTTCCTCCTCCCTGTGAAATAGCATTTCAGAGCAAAACACTAATCTAACTCTCAGAGACGCTTGAGGGCTTTTTAATGTAAGAAAATGTCTGCCTATGTCATGCATCGTGTGGCTTCTCCCCTCCCGTGTTGCTCTCAGTGATTTACAGAGGGAAGAGGAGTGCAGAGTGACTGAGCGAGGCGCGAAGACAACAGAGGCTTGACCTAGTGAGTACCTGGAATTGACATGGTGTGATTCAAAGGCAAAGTGTTTTGTCTTTGTTTTTGAAAGTTCTCCCCCCTATGTTCTGCAGGGTGTCTCAAACGTTAGTGTGACTAGAGATGGACAAGCTCCATTAGCCTACACAATGCATCTAGCATAGGACAAGCTCTTTAGAAGAACAACTCTGACTGCAGAAGGCAAGGTCAGGATCCCGGCCAGTGTGGCTCAGTGGTTGAGCATCAACCTATGAACCAGGAGGTCACGGTTGCATTGCCCATCAGGGCACAAGCCCGGGTTGCAGGCTCAATCCCCAGTAGGGGGTGTGCAGAGGCAGCTGATCAATGATTCTTTTTCATCATTGATGTTTCTCTCTCCATTCCTCTTTGAAATCAATATATTTAAAAAAGAAAAGAAAAGAAAAGATGTGCTGCAGAGAGGACTCAGGAGAGATATAGACCCAGCGAGTCCTCTGGAAGGATGCCAGCGTGAGCCATGCCCTGGGCAAGCCCTGGAACGTGAAAGGTCTGCTTAGGAGATTCCTTCTGAGATTTCACATCCAGGCACGCCAGGGCCTCAGCCCATCTGCTCCATAAGTGTTTCATCGACCATGTAGCCCTTTAACCATTCGAGGGCTGGGAAGGTTCCCTCCCAGAGAAGGCGACATCAGGCCACATACAGAGACCCCACTCATCCCCAAGCAAAGCACTAGGACTTCGGGACTTCGGGCTGGCAGCACTGCCAGGCCCACCTGTCCTGCCGAGCGCCTTGCAGGGGTGGCCGCGCCATGGTGTTGGGCTGTGGGACCTCTGCCGGAGCGCCTGGGAGAGCGGAGTTGTTGGCCAGTTGCTGGAAGGATCGCAGCCATGCTTGTGAGTGTGCAAACACTTGGGATGGAGAGACAGCCGGGGCAGGGCCTCAAACGGTGGCAGACTGACATACGTGTACCTATTGGGGGAAGGACCATCAATCTTGTTGGCTGAATCCCCTTCTCACACTGTAACCGTTTTTTCCAAATCTGGAGAGGAAAGGCAATGATTATATGTAATACAGAGCTGTTGTACCTAGAAAAATGTGTGTTCTTCGAATGCCAGTAGCCTTCATATAAAATAGTACTACAGTAACACACACACACAACTGAAGTGCCATCCAGAGGAGAGGGCTGGGTTTAGTTCACATTTGTTGTAGTGAGTGAACGGGACTGGGACAGGTGCGTCCACATCACTTGGGGAACTCATTAGTAAACAAACATTCCCAGGTACCACCTTTGGTGATTCTAACTCAATAGATCTGGGCCTGGGCCTGAGAATCTGGATTCGTGACAAACTCACCAAGGGATTCTGACATGTGGCCAGGTTTGGGGATCTTAAAAGGCCTGCCTTCGCCAGCTCTTCCTTCAAGCAAATTTCAGTGGTGGGAGGCTGAGAAGTGTTCAAAAATAACTGAGGCTTAGCATAAAGGGACTCCATTTTGGGCCGGTTGTGTTGTTTTTAACAATGCCATATGCTGTGCTTGAACCCATATTCTGGTTGATTCTATATTTAATTTTCAACTCTCCTAAAGAGTAAAAACTGCAGGTTTTCTTACAGACTGCTCTATTTGTAACTTTCTGTATAACTCGAGCCTGGTCTTTTCCCCACTCCACCACTGGTTGTGCATCCCCACTAAGTGACCTAACTTCTGTAAGCCTCAGTTTCCTTGGAAGGTCAATGAGCTAATCTACTTACCATGGGTGCCTGGCATATAGTAAGCCCTCAGTAAACATTAACTATCATCATTATTAGCGTAATAACAATGTCCACTTCCCTATGTGACCAACTTGAATTAAGGCCATGGGTTCTTTGCACATCTCTGTAGGGAAGCCTACTTTCTGTTAGTGTGTGCGATGGTGATGTCACAGTTGGGCCACTCAGCAACCAAACTGATCTAATTCATGATTGATTGCTTTGAATTTCAAGTCTCAAAAGAACCATCTCAGGAAACAGACCTCTGCCTAAACTTTCTAAGTCTGAGCTCAGATGCTCTCCCCCGGGAATCAGCTTTCAGCAGTAATTCCCTTCTCTGGGATCCTAAAGCACTGATAGTGCCTCCCATACAATTTGGCACATGAATTTATGTTTAGCAAATAAATAATCATTGTTTATTGGTTCATTTATGTACATCGTCATCATTAAAGCATTTGCTTTTGAAACTAACTTTTGACTAGCTTCAGCATTCCAGGAATTGAGCTCTATAATTTGACTACAAGTTCTTCGGGAGTGGGTTTAGTTCCGGGCACACAGGAGGTACACCACATAGTTCTACACCATTATTCTGTCCTTGAACATGGCAATCAACTTTTGGAGGGGGGTCCATTTTCCGTTCGGTTGTTGAAGTGGCTACCGAGTGAAGTCCATTATGAGTCGTTTCGCAAAGGGAGGGATTCTTTTGGAAAGCGAGGAATGCCCCCTTCTTGTATAGCACCCACGAATTCGACAACCTCTCAGGTGCTGCCAGCCGACAATCGGTTCGCCCGTTTTGTTTTGCTTCTGACGTCACCCGAGGTTGACGTGACCCCGCCTCCCGCTAGGGGGCGCGAGACCGCCCCGAGCTTCCACCCGCACTGCGCAGCCTCCGTCCAGGGGTGGGCGGGGCCCCTGTGCGGACGGCGTGACGTCACCGGAGGGCGCGGCCGGCCGGGGGCGGGGCCCCCGGAGCGCCCCAAATCCCGGCCGAAGTTGTTGGCGAGCCGGCGGGAGGCGGCGGCCGCTCCTCCGCAGCGACGGGAAGATGGCGCCGCCGGAGTCGGAACGGGGGCTGAAGAGCGTCGTGTGGCAGAGTGAGTGCGGAGGGGCCGGGGCTGAGAGGCGGCCTGGCCTGCCTTCCCCGGCTGCCTGCACCGACTTCCCGCCGGCTTCCCCCGGGGGAGCGGCCGCGGGCACTTGTTGCTTCGGGACGCGCGTCCCTGTCAGGACCTCTTCCTCCTTCCCTGCGCGGCTCGGCTCCTTGGCAGCGCCGGGGCGGGGCGGGCGGGAGCGGGAGCGGCCTTCCTGCTCGCGTCGGGGACCCCTCGGCCCTGCCGGCGCCGGCCCGCAGCCCCGCCCGGCCCCCATCTCCCGGGGGCCGCTCCAGGCGGGGATGTCTCCGCCGCGACCGTCCGAGCCCCGCCCTCCCCGCCGCCCTCCCCGCGTCGCGGTGCTCGGTGCTCGGTGCTCCTGCGGAGGGGGCTTTGCCGCCGCGGTTGTCAGCGTCCCTTTCAGAGCCGCACACGCGCGGCCCCGGAGGCGCCCCCTGGGCCGGCAGTGGTGGGGCCCTTGGGGCTCCGGGCTCCGCGCCTGGACCCCCCTCCGGCCCGGAAGGCGCCGTCCGAGGACTGTCAGGGCAGCCCCCCCCACGGGGCGGTCGGGTGGGAAGTGCAGACGGGATGCCCCCGTCCCCCTTGCTCGGTCGCTGGGCGCAGTCAGGGCCCCGCAGTGGGAAGGGGGCGACGGCCAAGGAGGAGCCGAGAGCACCGAGGACTGAGCTCGAACCCGGGGCCCGCAGAGCTCCGGAGGCTCCGCATCGGGGCCTGGCCTCGCGAAATGCCAGGCAGCAGTGAAAACTCGGAAGGAGCAGGAAAAGGTTACCGGAACGTCCTTTGAGAAATGGGGTAGCTGCGAGCTTGCGTTTTGTTTTTCAAGGCGTGTGAGGCTGGCCTCGCAGAGGGGGTCGTGCCTTAAAACTGCAAGGGCGGTTCAGGATATTTGTCTGACCCAGGGTGAGGGATGGTGTGGTGCAGGTAATTTCTGAGCCGTGCAATGGCGCTTAGCATCAGCATTTCTCTAGAAAAAAGGTTCATGATAGGAATTTCCGTCTCGATAGCATGGAGCCTGGGCGAGAGAGGGAGCGTGTAGAGGGAAAAACGCAAGTGCCATCGGGTGCTGTTAGCATGAGGGGGCACCGGGGTGTCCGGGTGGAGTGTCAGATAAAGAAGACAGAGACTGAATGGGAAGAAAGAGGGATAGTAGTTAAAAATAGTTAAAAGAGCCCTTAGGATTTAAAAAATATTTTTTTTGTTATTGATTTCTTTCCGAGAGGAAGGGAGAGAGAGAGAAACATCAATGATGAGAGACAGTCATGGATCGGCTGCCTCCTGCACACCCCCTACCCCTGGGGACGGAGTCCACAGCCCAGGCGTGTGTCCTGACCGCCAATTGAACCCCGGACCCTTCAGTCCAAAGGCCGAGGCTCTATCCACTGAGTAGGGCCCTTTGGATCTTTTTTTTTTTTAATGTGTTTTTATTGATTTTAGATAGAGAAACATTGATGTGAGAGAGAAACTTGCATGGGTTGCTTCCTGTACCCAACCCGGGGATTGAACCTGCGACCTGGGCATGTGCCTGACCTGACGTTTGAACCCGGGACCTTTCTGCGCCGGGAGGACGCTCAACCAAGTGGTCCAGACTGGCCAGGGCAGTTCGTGGAGTCTTGGTGTAAATAGAAACATAACCGGAAATTCAAGATGATGTGCATTCAGCATTTAGGGAGGAGAGAGGGAAAGAGAGGAGGGGATGCTTATGAGATCTCTTAGGAGAAGGCGACAAGGTCTGACAGAAATGATGACGGAATCTCCTTAGAGGTAGGAGAATCATGCATTTGACTGGGAAAAGGTTTTGCTAGTTTGAAGATAGTAGTACAGTTAGGTATAGAAAGCTAAATAACCTTCAGCTTACCCACAAACTGGGAGAAGGGAACAGTGTTTTGAACAATTACTCTGTGCCAGGCACTCCTTGCATATATTAAAACTTAATGAATTTTAATCTCTGGTTCATAGCTGTTGTCATAGCTGCACTATACAAAATAGTCAAAAGTCAAAACAATCCAGATGTCCATAGAAAAATAACATGTGTATGTTCACACAATGGAATATCATTAGGTAATAAAAGGGCCAGGGTGGGAGGGGGTGGGGGGGAAAGAGAGAGAGAGAGAGAAACATCGATGTGAAAGAGAAACCTCAATCAATTACCTTCCATAGGCGCCCCAACTGGAATTGAACCTGATTTCAGGGTTCTCTGGCTCTCAGACGGCCAGAGGACCCCATACGCAGAACCTGTTCTCGGCAGGGGAGGATGCTCCAACCCAGTGAACCACACCAGCCAGGGCTGTACAGTGATTTTTGACTCCGTGGAGATGGTGCCCCCTGACTCCCTGAGTTCAAAACTCAACTGTATATGGTATGCAAATTATGTCTGTAAAGCTATAATAGCTGGTACAGCTGTTATAGACATAGTTTTCACACCCTATATTAGTTTTGAAAATCATTGCAAGGAACATATTCAACATCTAGAGGCCCAAAGCATGAAATTCGTGCAAGAGCAGGCCTCCGCAGCCACAGCTGCCTGGCTGCCTGGATCCCTCCCTTGCAGCCTCGATCCTGCGGCTGCAGCCCCGACTTTGTCCAGTCTAATTAGCATATTATGCTTTTATTATTACAGATTATTATAAATCAAGACCAAATACTTATTTGTATCATAATGTGATACATGTTCTTGAAAATTGTAATCAATGGTAAATTAGGAAGAAAAAAATTTTTTTTTTTTTTTTACTCATAATTTTTTTGTTAATCCTGACCTGAAGAGATTTTTCCATTTGAATTTTAGAGGGAGTAGAAGGGAGAGGGGGAAACCAAGAGAGAGAAACATCAATGTGAGGGAGACACATAGATTGGTTGCCTCCTGCTTGTACCCTGACCTTCAATCAGGTATGTGCCCCTGGACTGGAATCGGACTGGCTAGGGCCACTGACCCAGTTTTGATTGTCAGATATAATTTAGCAATGGGCTAGTTAGGGATTTTCCTATGGGGTTTTGTTTTGTTTTCATTTTGTTTATTTGGGATTTAAGTAAATTGGGAAAAACAAATTAGATAACACTTTCAGAAATATTTCCCAGACGTTTATGTACTTAAATATGTTAGCCTTTTTATTACGCTCTTATTCTCAAAAGTTTAAAGATGTAGTTTCAGTGTTACCGTGTAGGTTAGCTATTAAAGATAACTGGGTTTTACAGAGAGTTTAACAAGTATATATACTTTTTATGTAGCTTAGCAGAATTTCATATTGTGTATTTTCCCAGCTATCTTGGACTTTTGAATAGTTATCCTATTATTATATTTCTAACTGTTGGTTAAGATTTCTAAATAATTTTTTTTCCAGAAATAAAAGCAACAGTGTTTGATGACTGCAAGAAAGAAGACGAATGGAAGGTAGAATTTGCATATTTTATTGCCCTTTATTGACCTTCAATATATTGTCCTTGTTATACTTCCATCAGCTATAGAGTCTGGAACCATACCACTTGATTCAAACCTTAGTTTCACTTAATATCTGTGGCTTCTTGGGCAGATTACTTGTTCTCTCCATGCCCCTGTTTCCTTGTCTATAAAATGGGGATGGTAGTACCTCATAGAGTAGTTGTTAATATTAAAATGAATTAATCCATATAAAATGCTTAGAACAGTGCCTGGAACAATTATTCTTCAAGTGGCATTTTGTAATTTTAAGAAAACTTGTTAAACATAACATACATTTAAACTGAATATTCTCTGCTTCAGAGTGGAAATATTTCCATTTGCTCAATTGTATATAATACTTCCATTTGCTCAATTGTATATAATATATAAAGAAACAATCTCTAGGTCATGCTTATTAAAAGACTAGAGGTCTGGTGCACAAAAATTTGTGCACTCGGTTGGGGAGGGGTCCTTCAGCCCGACCTGTGCCCTCTAGCAATCTGGGACCCCTCGGGAGATGTCCACCTGCTGGCTTAGGCCCACTCCCTGGGGTATTGGGCCTAAGCTGGCAGTCAGCCATCCCTCTGGCAGCCCGGGGGCACTCGGGGGATGTCTACTTGCCAGCAGGGAGCAGGCCTAAGCTGCAGTCGAACATCCTTAGCTCTGCTGAGGAGGTGGAAGAGGCTCCCGCCACCACTGCTGTGCTGGCAGCTGGCAGCCTGGCTTGTGGCTGAGCCGAGCTCTCCCTGTGGGAGCGCACTGACCACCAGGGGGCAGCTTCTGCATTGAGCATCTTCCCCCTGGTGGTTAGTGTGTGTCATAGTGATTAGTCATTCCCAGTTGTTCTGCTGTTAGGGTCAATTTGCATATTACCCTTTTATTATATAGGATAGGATGAGTTGAGATCATTTTGCCTACTGCCCACATACTTTAATTTTATGTTGTAAAAGGATTATAAGTTTGAATATGTTTAATGGATTAAATTATTTTGTGTGAATTTTTAGCAATCAAATGTTTATATTATTTTTTATTTATATTCAATTTAAGATAATGCTTTTAGATGAATTTACCACTAAGCTTTTGGCATCGTGTTGCAAAATGACGGATCTTCTAGCAGAGGGTATAACTGGTAAGTGTTACCAACATTTTTATTGTGATTGGGAAACTTTGAAGTATTGATAAATTTAGTTAGTAATTGTGTTTCTAAGGGGGTTATGGTTTTGTTTTTAGTAACTGTAGCCTTAATAATTACACTGGACATTCTTCTTTTGTCTGTGAATCTTTAGAATAACCTCTGTAAGTCAGGTCTTTTTTTCTCTCTCAACTGAGACATAAATTTAAGTGCTTCTAACCAAGACTGAGTCAGTTGCTCTGTTGAGTTCTTAAAATTTTCTTTTAAATTCTCACCCCAGGATATATTTATTGATTTTAGAGAGAGGAAGGGAGAGAGAGAGAAAAAGAGAAGCAAACATACAAACAAGCAAACATCATTGTGGGAGAGAAACATTGATTGGTTGCCTCCCACAGGTGTTCCAACTTGGGATCGAACTCGTCACATTTTGGTGTATGATCCAACAATCCAACCAACTGATCCACACTGGCCACGGCAATAATATTTACTTTTAAAAATATATATATTTTATTGATTTTTTTAAGAGAGGAAGGGAGAGGGATAGAGAGTTAGAAACATCAGTGAGAGAGAAACATCGATCAGCTGCCTCCTGCACACCTCCTACTGGGGATGTGCCTGCAGCCAAGGTACATGCCCTTGACTGGAATCGAACCTGGGACCTTTCAGTCCGCAGGCCAACGCTCTATCCACTGAGCCAAACCGGTCAGGGCTACTTTTTGATATTTATATATAAAATAATCTTTTATTGTTGGTTACATATTCAGTTTGCAATCTTTACTATCTTCAGTGGAAAAAGCTCTAAACTAGAAATCAGAAGATGAAAGTTTGCTTTCTCTATTGTTGGATAAGGGTAATATGGTTAAGGCGCTTAAGCTTTTTAAGCTCCCAGAGAATATTCCAATGTGCAACTAGAGTGAGAAGTCTTTGGTAATAAGTGTGAAAATACTATGAAACTACAGAACTATTTTGCACTATAGGGAGGTTTTACTGAATTTTTGTAGACTATTACTGTTTTTTATTGTTTGTTCAATATTGATAGACTAGATGTCTGATGTGTGTAATTCATGCAAGGGTGGGCCTTCCTTCCCCTGGCTGCCTGCACCAACTTCCCTCTGACTATCAGCACCCTGCCCACACCCACCTTGGCCTGGCCCTGGCTGTGTCCACTGGCCTCTCCCTCCCTTCCCCCTTGATTGATTGCCCTGCTGGCCAGTGGCCTGGGCCTCCCTCTGTGGGTGATCATGGGGCAATGGCAGGCCCTGGTCCCCCCATCCCCCAGTCACATCGCACCCACCTTGGCTGGCCTGGCAGCAGTGCGTGTCATGGTGTGGTTATCTGGGTGGTCATATTTTTCAATGAAAGGAGTCTGGCCAAGTAAGTTTGGGAAATAGCATTAAACAAAGCTAAAAGGTTTCTGCAGGACTTTCTGGAGTTTTTTATATGCCCCCGGGTACAGGAACAGTATTCAGTTTTCTAAACTTATTTGGCCACAGAAAGCTTTTGTTGAAGAGCATTTCATAGGACTGTATACCATGGAGCACATTCCTCTGGACTGTCCTCCGGAGTTCCCTCGGTTTACTGTAGTTTTTTTGTTTTTTACTTTATAATATTAATGTATGGTTTTAAAAGAATAAGAGTTAATTTGAGAATTATTTAAAGGATATTATAGAACTATAGTTAAAAGCTTGGGCTCTGGAGTTGGACAGGTCAGTGTGGGAATTCTGTCTGTTCACCTTTCTGTCTGTGTCACTTGGACAAGTTACTTCTGTTTCTTCGTTTGTAAAATACTTATAAGGTTATTATGAGGTTTAACAGATAATTCAGGTAAAGTGTTTAGCCTGGTATCGGTATCATACTCACTATTATTATAGTAGAGTGTTTTAAAAAATAAATACATATTTTAATTTTCAATGCGTTTTCTTGGTTTCTTCATGGCCTGTTGATTGCTTATGCTGGTAGACCTAACTATAAAATAGCTGCTTTATCTTTGTATTCTCATGATGAGCACTTAGCCCAGAGTTTAACCTTAGGGAAAACACATTCTTAAGACTTCTATACTTTATCAAATGAAGACAAAGAAAAGGTTAAACCCAAGATATGTAAATCTGTTTCTCTATTATTGTAAGTAAGAAGTATAATAAAGTTTATTTTTAAAATGTTTTGAGTGTATAAAATTTGGCTATAAAAAATGACTTTCTTTTTTGTCAGTTGTGGAGAATATTTATAAAGTTCGGGAACCTGTCAGACAAATGAAAGCTCTTTATTTTATCTCTCCGACATCAAAGGTGAGTATTTGGAATCTTTAAAAAGTATGTTCTTCAGTATTTTCACTGTTGACATGATTTCCTCATAGAAAAGTCAAGGTAATAAGATACCCTATATTAGAAAAATAGTGAGATAAACTGATTTGGTTGGGAAAGTTTTTCCGTTTAGAAGATTGTTATTTGTACTCTTCTCACTAAGAATATGTAAGTGAAAAAATTCCTATCTCCCCCATGAAATATGAAAGCAGAATTTAATTGTGTAAGTTATTAGCGTTTCTTTGAATTATTTGTTACTTATACAGTTCCTATTCAGCCATAATTGTTAAGAGGATGGAAATGTACTTAAAAGAAATAGTCTTGGATTAATCAATTTACCTTAGTTCTCTACATACATGATGTATATATGTATGTGTGTGTAACTTTTTTATGTTAAAGGAATTTCTTTGGTTTGTAATTCAGCAACCACCCATCTAAGTGGGTGAAGCTGCTAGGGAGAGGAAATTCAATAAGAATAAAGAAAATGTGCATCTAGCAAAATGTAGCTGCATGGAGAGCTGACAATATGAATGGAGAAATAGTACACAGAATGAGATGCTAGTTAGCACATAAAAAGCTTTCTGAAGCTCAAAAGTGTAGGATTTCTCAGGATAATTACTCTTGAAATTTGAATAATAATCTAGAAGATCAGAATGGACTACTCAAAGCAAAAATAAAATAAAGTCCTGGAAATAATGAGGGAAAGAGATTCAGAGGATAGATCCATGAGATCTATCAGAAATTTGATTCTAGGAGTTCCGGAAGGGGAAAAAGGGACAGAGGAAGGAGAAAGAATTAAATCTTTGTTGTTTTTTACTTTCAGATCACTGTATCTTTAAAGCTAGCAGTGTTAAGTCAGATTCCACCACACTGTATTACTTCCTGTTCCTCCTCTTTGCAGTCATCTACCCCTTCTGGGTTTTCATTCTAATCTCTCGACAGTTTAATCTCTTGACACTATCACTCTCTTCAATACTTCTCAGAGGTTTCAGTATCTGTGTGGCTAATACTTGGAGTTCCTTCATCTATTATTTTCAGTGGCCTTGTCTTCTGTGTTGCTGCAGCTTCCCAGTTACGTGATCGATCATTCCTAGATCTCCTCCTCGCCAAACAGCACTCTGTTCATACATATCACCTCCATCTTAGTCATTTCTAGCTGCCACTGGCTAAACAACATAGCATCTTACAAAATAAGTTTGTAAATTAAACTTCTACACAGTTAAGGTTTTATTTTATCATCAAAATAAAATAATCTCAGTTGTCTCAAAAGCTAGTGTACTTAAATTAGTATTTAGTAAAATATATATTGACATCTAACTTTTTTTTTAAGTCTGTAGACTGTTTTTTACGTGACTTTCCAAGTAAGTCGGAGAGTAAATACAAAGCAGCGTACATATACTTCACCGACTGTAAGTAGCTTTGTAAAAGTCATTGCTTCATTATTTAAAATCTTTACATATGCCAATACTAGTAACTTTCTACTTACTCTAATTAGGTTCCAAAGAATAAAAAAATACATGATCATATATATCCTACTTCATGTTAAAGTGATAGAAAATTAAAAGAAATCATTCCAAACTAGTTTCAAAAGACACTCATTTTTGCTGGTATACGGAGGTGGGGAGCTGGTGGAGAGGCCATCCCTCAAATTATTTGCTGATGACAAGAATTCTTTTTTATATTGAAGTTTCAGTTGGGGATTTGATTATATAATAAGAAATAAGACCCTTTGGGAGGGCACTAGAGAAATTGCCACCTGTTTGGCAAGTATTAAGGGAGAAAATCAATCCCATTTCTCTTTTTATGCCATATATTTAGATAGAAAGCAGGTAAATGAAAGAATAACAGAGAAGTCCAGAGACACATATAATTCTGTTTTATGTTATTATATTACATAATTACATTGCAAAATATAAATGTCATTGATCTAAGTTAGGTCTTGGTCTCTGCTGTTTTTTAAGTAGTATATTGTTATTTCTGTTAATTAGTATGTATGCCATGCCTAGTAGTAGTTTGCATTTTTTTTGAAAATGTTATTCCATAAGTATTTGTCACTTAGGTAGCCTTATTATACAGGAACTCATGTCTATGAAATGATAAATTTTAATGAATGTGAAGCCTCTTTTAACTTAAGGAATCTTGAGGCTAAACAACTACATTTAAAAGCCACTCTGTTAGGAGGCAAAGGCTGATACTCTAACCTGGGTTTAATGGAACTGTAAACAGGTAGGTTAAAAAAGGGAAGAAAAAAAATGGGCTCTAAAGTCCAGAACTTACTAGTTTAGAATTTCCTGACATCAGAGAAGTTCTTTTAATTACAGAATTAACAGTTTGTGTGGTATGGTTACACCTAGTGACCAATTTGGAAAAGTAGTGCAAACACCTAAGAAGTTCTGAAAACCCTAGAAAATTTTGTTAAGTTATGAGTTAAGATTTTATTTTCCTTCTTGACAGTTTTAGCTTTCTGTGTTAGCAGCTATCTAAGGATATTTTAGGTTATGGTGGACATGAATGGGGAAAACAGAATTTCTGGAATGGCCCTCTTAACCAGAGAGGACATCTGCTCTGTAAAGTGAAGAACAGTATTTATGTGTCTGTTCTCATGATAAATTACATTATAAAAGTCAGCAATTTACATGTAAAATAAATATTCCTACGTGTTAGAATGATTTATCCAAAAGAGTAAAAATTTAGATGGAATTATATGCTTTGATTTTTTTCTCTTTTTTTCCTTAGTTTGCCCTGATAGTCTCTTTAACAAAATTAAGTCTTCTTGCTCCAAGTCAATAAGAAGATGTAAAGAAATAAATATTTCTTTCATTCCACTTGAATCTCAGGTACTTTCTATTTTTTATTTTATTTTGGTTCATAATAGATTTAAAAATTTTGTCTTACGAGCTTATTTGTTAATAAGGTATATTTTACTTCTGTATTTGTAATGTTTTACTTTATTAGGTATTTGGTGAATTTTGAAAAGTCCACAAATAAACATTTCCCATGGTGAAGGGAAGAACATGAGTGCTTTATTAGAATATAACAATAATGAAAGTAGAGCTTAAATTTCACCTCTTCCCCTAGGTCCTGTGTATGTCAGGGTTTATAGCACGGATTATGAGATCAAACAATTTGAGTACCTTTATTAGATGGCTGAGCAGCACCGACACAAGGTTCAGCTACAGCTGAATCTCAGTCCATGTTCAGGCTGCTGCTGGTTGTGGTGGCATAGGTGCCGAGGAGTGAATGACTGTGTGTGAAAGGAAATGCAAGGAAGTTGATTCGTAACTCATCAGTTCACCTACAGTGGCTATTAAAGACCTGCTTTTACACCCAATTCGTTACCTTAGGCCAGGAGGGATCACAGTTGTTTTTAAAAAAATACAATAAAAATTAATTTAGTGAGGAACTCTCAACCCTAGTTAGAGAGCTTCTTTCATATTCTTCAAATAACACAATAATAGTAAATCTCTAATCCTATTCTTTGCACATAAGTAAATGCTTTTATTGAATAAACTAGGGGCCCGGTGCACAAAAATTTGTGCACTCGAGGTGGAGGGAGTCCCTCAGCC
>PVJC01042182.1:0-15021 GCA_004026665.1 Murina feae
AAAAAACCATATTTGGGAGACAAAGAAGGTAAAATCATATAAATACAGGAAATTTGCTGTGTAATTTCACCCAGAATTTGAGAAACATTTTCCTCTAGGCCCGCGCATAATAAATGTAACTCCATCTCTCTAAGCATTGCTTGGTTCTTCTCTGGTTTTTCTGTAACACAGGGTAGAATTGATTGACTGGTCTGGCTTGGTGTGTGGATGAGAATGGAGCTAGATATCAAAGAGGCTGAGATTCTAAGTGAGAGGAATTCTGATCTACACTCAGATAAAAAAGAAGTCTAAGGTGAAGAGGTTTCTGATAATTCTTTAGAAATACTTTCGTATGAGGATGATAATGGCTATATTGTCAAATCTCAGTCTGAGGAAATATCACTAAGTAATCCAGGAGGCTTCACAGGGCAGTCCAGCTGTTTTTTCCCTGTTTATAGACAAAGTTTTATTAGAACACAGATGTGGCCATTTGCTTATGGAATGTCTACTTCTGCTTTCATGCTACACCAGTGAACTTGATGACCCTTCACAGAAAACATTTACCGTTTTTTTGAAGAAGTAGATCAGAGGAAGGATTTGATTTGAAATCTGGCAGCATTACTTATAACTGTATCTTTGAACAAACTGCTTATCTCTCTCTGTGTTAGTTTCCTCTTGAATACTTCTAAGACATATAGAATAGTGACTGGTATACAGTGAAATTTGGTTTTAATTTTATTAGGGTTGTTAAATTTTGAGTTATATAACATATTAGTAGCCCTATACAGATATCATGCCTCAGTAGATCACTACCGCCCTGCTGTAGCTCTCTGCCCACTGCCCCCAGCCCCCAGTCTTGTAGCTCCCTTACCCCCCTCATAGTTTGTTGCCCTGCCCCCTCCTGTAGCTCCACAGCCTGCTTGTACCTCGCTGACCCACCCTCCTGCTGATCTGTGAAGTGGTCATGACAGGCTTGGTCATTATGCCTCAGGGCATAATGGTTAATTAGCATATTCCTCTTTTACTATATAGGATAATAGCTTAAGAATTTTAACAATATTATTTTAGCCCTAGATGGTTTGGCTCATTGGATAGAGCTGTCTGTAGACCAAAGGGTCCCAGTTTCGATTGGTCAAGGGCACATGCCTGGGGTGGCATGTAGGAGGCAGCCAATCAATGATTCTCTCTCATCATTGATGTTTCTATCTCTCTCTTTCTTCCTCTCTAAAAAATCAAAAACAAATATATTTTTAAAAAATTTATAAAATGGTTATTTTAAGAATTCAAAATTCAGAGTGTCATTTTTTTAAATGCAAGTTTATTTATTATCCTCAGTTTTCAGATTTTCTGGAAATGTCTGTTTCTTGTTTTTTTGTTTTTTTGTTTTTCACAGAATATGGCAGTTTTCCATTCCAAGACAGACCATTTAAGTTATGGGTCCAGAAGATTAAACTTTCCATGAAATTGTTTTTCTTAGATCACATTTTATTAATTTTATCCTTCTCCTAAAAATACATTCCTGTGCGTTTTAGCTAATGAGATTCTTCCTTTTGTAAGATTAACCGATCAGAGAAAATTTATCATTTCACTTTGTTTGATAGGCCATGAAGCTCCACCTGAATCTCTTTAGCATTTCCCATAAATGCTGTTTTTACTTTATTAAAAAATAATTAGCCCCACCTGTGTGGATCAGTGGTTGACCTATGAACCAGGAGGTCATGGTTTGATTCCCAGAGGGGCCTGTAGGAGGCAGCCAATTAATGATTCTCTTTCATCATTGATGTTTCTATCTCTCTCTCCCTCCCCCTTCCTCTCTGAAACAGATAAAAATACATTTTTTAAAAATAAGTAAAGAACAGCTTTCACGTACCAAGTATTACGATGTTTGCTTCTTAGGCCATTTTTTCCCCAGTTTACCCCTCATGCGCTAGAGAAGAAATAGCCTGTTATGAATTTGACTGTTTACATAGGGCCACACTTATATGATGGACCGATTCCGTCGGCTGAAGTTAATGGTGCAGGACTATATATACACTCCTTTCCACTCGGCCCATTCTCTGTGGCCCTCCTTGCTGATAAAGACACAACACTTGAAATGACACGGTAAATGGCAAGATTTTAATGCTGCCAGGGGACTGTGTGAGTGCTTAATGAGCCAGTGCACTGTGCTAATGCCTTACTCTTTGCTCTGTGATGTTAGGTCAGTGGGCAGATTGGAACTATAAAGTCCAAGGCTGCCACACACATCTCTGGTAATAGAGTGCAGGGTTTTTGTCTGCGTTTTTCATTTCAGAAGGCATTTCCCACGTCAGTTTTCAGGAGACAATGCACTGTCCTCTCAGGATGGTGAACATAGTCATATGTTAACGGATTAGCTGACACATGACTGGGATTTGGACACTGAATTCCTTTCCTTCTGCAGCTTTATTTTGGCCCTCCAAACTCCATTATACCTCTTGCCCCTCAGCTCTGGTGTGAATGGTTTGTGATTTTTACACGGTAACTATGTAATAGTATTAGCAAATATCTCTATCTTCTGGTTTACAATAATAATAATTTGAACAGATCATAACAAAAGGGAAAAGTTCCCAGAATTTGAAACCTGATGAAGTTGTAAGAAAAATAAGAATCAAATCATCTGAACCAATATCAGAGTCTAATCATGACACTTGTAATTTTTCCATATGTCACCTCTCTCTCTCTCTCTCTCTCTCTCTCTCTCTCTCTCTCTCTCTCTCTCTCTCTCTCTCTCTCTCCTTTCATACACACACACAGCAACAGTCTACATTTGCTCTTGGTCTCTTATTTATTTCAATTCCCTCATAGGTATAATGTATTTCAGGCTGAAGAATCGTGGCATTAAGAGCAATACGTTCTTCATTTCTTAATCTAGAAAATGGAGGTAATATTAATATCATCTAATCTGAAAAGTAGATAGAAGACTCTTGAGTATATAACAATTTTCCAGATCCTAAATTATTATGTGATCTCTTTCATTAACAGAGAACAAGGAAAAAATAAATAGACACAAACTGAAAACAAAGAAATAAATTTTCCACAGGATGCTGGAGAGAAAATATAAATTCTGTGTTTCTTTAATGGAAAGTTTAATACAGCACATAATCATACAGGAATAAGAGAGAAATTCAATGTACAAAAGAAGTTAAACAGTGTTTTCCTAAATGAAAATTGTATTGATTAAACAGCAAATGTTGCAGAAAGTACCTTGAAAAGCTGTGTCATAACTGGCACTCAGTGACAATCAAAGTACGGGATACAGAACAGTGGCTCTGTCTGGAGCACAAAGTCTGGGGTACACAGAACATCTTAAGTCAAAGCGTTTTCTCACAGAGCATCTGAAATATTCATAGGGTGCGCACTAGAATAAATTTATTGCAGCTATAAGATACAGAAAAGGGTGATAAACTGCTTTCCTGACCTTGGAGGACTTTGTTGGCATCTTAAGAGACTTTGATACATAGTGGAACGCAGGCATGCTTGTGATTTGTTGGCTGCAGTGTGGGGCCTGAGCTTTCAGGTGCTTGGAAAACAAGGGGTATCTGCAGAGGAGGCACTGCATGTGAGTGAGCAGCACTCTTGCTGGCAAACGCAGCCAGTGTCCAAACCTTATGGAATATATATTGTGCCCTCAGTCTGCCACTTGGGTTTTCTAATGTCTCTCTGCTTTCTTCACTGGTAACATAGCATTTGACCCTCTGCATCTTGTTTACATAGTGTTGCCTCACGCAGCACATTGGGGCCCTAATGAGTGACAGAAATAGCTAGTTGAGGCTACATTTGTGAAAAGTAAAGCCAGGCAGAGTTTTAATAACATGAGGGCTGAGTGCCATTAGCTCCACAACATGTCCTTGAAATTTAAAGACTGAATAACAAACTGAAAGATGTAAAGTGGGAAATGCTGAAATGAGGGAAGCATTGGGAATATAAATTGCTGAAATCCATTTTTGTCTTATACTAGGGGCAAGGGTGTCCCTTAGCCCAGCCTGTGCCCTCTCACAGTCTGGGACCCCTCAGGGGATGTCCACCTGCTGGTGTGCCTGGCCAGCCTGGGTGAAGGGCTGAGGGCCATTTTCAGGCTACCCACAGCTCCCATTGACCCAATGTCCCAGTGAGGCTGGCTGGAATCAGGTTTCTGGGGTTTATTTATCTTCTATAATTGAAACTTTGTTGCCTTAAGCAGAGGCCTAGTCAAGCAGCGAAGCCTCCTGTTTGCTTCAATCCTGTGGCTTCTATAATTGAAACAATGTTGCCTTGAGCAGAGGCCCAGCTGGCCTAGGCAGGCAGTTGCAACAGAAGCCTTTGGTTTGCTCTAGCTCCCTGGCTGCCGGTCTCCATCTTGGCTGGGTTAATTTCCATACAGCCTCTCTGATTGGTTGAGGGCATGGCTTGGCTGGTGGACATGGCTTAGGTGTCTCAGAGTGATGGTTAATTTGCATATTACTCTTTTATTAGATTAGATTCCAGAAGGCTTCTTTTTAATAACCTAAAGTATTACTACCTAATTTATAGAAAAAGTTTTAAATTGTATTGTTTGTTCTATAATATTTAACATATAACTTTCATCTGTTTTATTCAGGAAATGAGTTCAAGGTTAAAAAGTATGCTGGCAACAAAAATATAATTAGATTTGCAAAACTGAGGAGACACAATTTTAATTGTTCTAATCCAGTCCAATGTATCATTTATAATGCATTGATTAGGTCAGATTTTCCAGTGCTCTCCCATTTAAACCTATCCTATCATAATGACAGAGGGACATTCTATCCAGAAATAAATGTTTCCTGTTTTTCAGAGAGGTCATCAGGGGCATTCACAAGGAAGGAAAGGAGCCTCTCTTCAGAGGAGCTCCTTGCGTACACAATTCTTAGCCCACAAGTGGTGGAATGACAATGGATAAAATTCCTTTCCTTGTTTCTTGCTTTCAAATCAGCAAAGATTACCTTTCCACTGTGAAAGCTCTACCAGTGAATACAGTGCATGTTCTTACCATTGACCAAGTAGCTAGGACAGCGGGTGTCTTACTTATATGTGAAAGCCCAGGAAGGCAACAGACTTGGGTTGCTCTCCATCCTCATATCACTAGCAGGTAGGTTCTTGGTGAATAGCTAGGAAAATATACCAAGATTTCTGTTCTCCCCTTCTGATGTCCATAGCAAGGGGGTGTGCCTTTATGCTTGCCAGGCCAGTGGTGGACTAGTTAACTCTTGTTTTTTTCAAAAGTCATCTATAACCCTATTTAGACCAAGCAGCCTGAAACTTTGTTTTCTGAAGTTCTGGAGGTTGATGGGCTTGACTTTTGTCTTGTGAGGTTAGCATTTATAGACACAATCCTTCTGTACATTTTAAAGTTTAGAATAGTGGATGTGTAGAAGAGTAAAAATGATTTTTTCTCTACCCTTCTACGTTCTTGAATAAGATGCCTTTGTAAGTCCTAACCGGTTTGGCTCAGTGGATAGAGTGTCGGCCTGCGGACTGAAGAAGGGTCCCAGGTTTGATTCTGGTCAAGGGCATGCACCTTGGTTTCGGGCTCGATCCCCAATAGAGGGCGTGCAGGAGGCAACTGATCAATGATGTTTCTCTCTCATCAATGTTCCTGACTCTATCCCTCTCCCTTCCTCTCTGTAAAAATCAATAAAATATATATTTTTAAAAAAGATGCCTTTGTAAGAAAAAAACAGATTAACAGGCAGAAAACAAACAGGTGCTTACTAAATGTATACCTCCTGGTATATGTGCGAGGTATCCAGGAAAACCACTACAAAACCTTCTGGAATGGATCAGGCCATCACCTTAAATAGCATCTACAGCTAAAGACAAAAGAAGTAGAAGGAGCCAGTTATAGAAGTTTTATCAGGCACACAGAAACCGGGATAAGGTTGTTGTAGAGATATACTAGTAAGTCCTTGCAGTCTCCACTGACAAGAGATTCTAAAGTTTTAGAATCATCCTTCTCTTCTTGATACAAAGAGAGAGACCCCTTTACAAATGGAGATTTTCCTCACCAATGTAAATGACTCATACAAAAGGGTAACTTCTACTTGGTTTTCAGAACTTCTCCGGTCTTCTTTCTCTCTTTCTTTCTTCTTTCTTTCTTTCTTTCTTTCTTTCTTTCTTTCTTTCTTTCTTTCTTTCTTTCTTTCTTTCTTTCTTCTTTCTCACAACCAGCTCAAAATAATCCTTATACAAATAATATTGAAGGCTATATTCCTTTACAATATCTTAGAAATAATATATAAACTTGCTATTACATCAACTATATTACTTAAATTCTTTAGTTAGTCTACATGGGAATAAGACAACAAAATTTACAGAGGTTATCAGTAATTAAACATGTGTAAGAGACCTGATGGTGAAGGAAAAAGAAAGCTCTGTACGTCCTTCTGCTGATGCCTCTCACCGACAGCATGCATTAAAGCCACAGGGAGCAGTTGGTGTACTCCACACAAGTCAGCTTGCAGGATACAGAGCAGAGTGGAGAGTGAAAGGTGAATCTGGAGAGGCAAATGAAAACCACTTATCATATTACAAACACTCAAGGGTCTTATTTATACAAATCGAATTACTTTTAGAGTTGTACCTAATAAATACAAGAAGCAATAATGCAGAAATCATAATTTTATCAAAAGCCTCCGTTCCCTCATCTGTAAGTCAAAGATAAAAATCTTTGCATCCTAAAGTCACGAGGTTTAAATCAGATCATGAATACGGAGCTTGCATACCACTAGGGATATCTTAAGTGGCCAGTCCATATTACGGCTGTTTATATAAATGGTACCATAAATGTTTTCTATCTACTCTTTTTTTGTTTTGTAAGGTGTTTTCTGAGCATGTGTTTATTAATCACTTCACAGCATTTTTGCCATATATCCATGAGCAAACATTTATATTTAGCTAAATTGTTAATGTGTTGCCAATTTGTCCTCTCCACAAATTAAAATATTCTGTATTTTCATCACTCATTAACAGCTTTAAAAATATATAACTCAGGAAACAATCCCACATCTAAGAATTCACTTTTTGGAAAAAAGATAAAGAAAAAAAGAAGTTTATATATATATTTCTTAATAAATATGGGAAATGTAGTATGAGATGGCATATACTTGATTTCAGTCACTCATGCATATTACTACTATCAGCATTCAGAAAAGTTAATGTAAATAGGTAAACTGCTTTTTCTAAAGTCTGGGGAAATTTTCAAAGGAGATACTGACAAATAAGCTTCTCCTATAATGGAAGAGCCTTTCTTGCTCCGTATTTGTGGCGACATGCATTCAGGTATTTTTGTTTCCTGATTTATTTTGAATTCTACTTGAATATAGGAGTTCTTCTTGTAATAAGCCCACTCTATGTGGACGTAAATTTGAAGCCAGCTAATTTGAAGCTCAGGTACACTTGTCCAAGTCTTTATATTTGTTTGTACCCATAAAACCTGATTCCATGGCCACAGGTTTGAGGTTATTTGTGGTTAAGGATAGTATCTGGGTGATATGTCATTGGGACAGACAGCCAGTGTTGGAGGTGCAGAAACACTCTGCCCCTGTTGCAGGCTTACAGTTCATAGACTGAGTCTGTGGAAGATATATGAGTGCTCCCTCCACTGTTCAGGGCTCAGTCCAGGAGTTTAACAGGAGAAATCAATGAGGCACAGCTGTGCAAAATAGGGGTCAAGTATGTACAGCTGTGGCTACACATATATCAGAAAGCATTGTTGCACTTTTCTCTAGGCAGCGTTCATTATCAAAATGGGCTTCAGAAGCTTTTTATTAAAAGCAAATTGGTGTTAATTAATTCTGATTGCAGTGGCCATTAGTCAGTTATCTCATTGCAGGAAGCTGGATCAAATCAGAACTGCTCCCTACAATATCTGATGGTTTGCTAGCTCTAAAGCTAATTTTAAGTTAGAGTTCTAACATTTTAACTTAGAGTGAAGATTTTTGCTCTGGGTTTCTCTTGATCATTAGCTCTCTCCTCTCAACCTTCTTTGGAAGATGTACATTATCTTGCTTCCTACTTACATACCTATGATTTCTATTTTTCTATGTATCGTCTAGTTCTGGATTCAAAGAAATTATATTTATTTTCATATAAATATCTGGTATTTTGAAATTTAAATACATCTTTAAATAAGAGTAGTTATGATTTTCCCCCATTTTGCAAATTCCATACAAATTCCAAGTTATTTCTTTTGTGTTTTAACATACAAATTCCAAGTTATTTCTCTTGTGTTTTAAATATTCATAGTCCATAATTCTTATCCTGCATGTTATTTTTTCATGCCTTATCTCTTTCTAACAAACACATACATGCATAAGCAAAAAGAAAGAAAAAAAAAAGCCTTACAAAGATCTTTTATTTTTCCCTCTAATTAGTCTGAATAAGATCCAGTTCAATTGCCCTATTTCTCATTGTCTTGGCCATTTGTCTCTCTGACTGACCGACAAATTAGGTGCAGGCCAAAATGAAATATGTTTTCTTCCTACCTTTCTTTAGCTTGATCAACAGTGAAAATTAGAAGTAGGAGGCAGAATCTCTATAAATAATATGTGAGAGAGAAAGAAAGGGTGTGCATGAATATGTTTGAGGTGCAGAGAGGGAGTTTCAAGTGGTGAGCAACATAAAAGGAGGCCATGAAAAAATGAAAGCATGGGGACAGGTGTTGCAATCTGGAAGAAATTGGAGGTGACATAGAATTTAAAGACAGAATTTAGGTTCCAACAAACGGAGCCCCATTCTACAGGTGATTTCTAATCTTTGGAATGCCGTCTTCTAAATGTTCTACATCCTGCTCCAGTGTCTCTGAAAAGCTGAGCTGGTGGCAGTCAAGCTCCTCATTCACAGACTGGGTGGAGCACCCCAAGCCCAGACTGGGACCTGCAAGTGCCTCAGTTTCTATGTTTAGTTTACGGGGCTTCTTCTCTTACCAAAACTGGAGTCATTCAGATGACAGTGGAGCTCCAGTATTTGCCACTATAGGGTCGTCTCAGGGTACTCTGGCCAGGTCACCAGGACCTGGTTCCAGTAAGGCAGCAGTCTATGTGAATTGCTCCCTTTGACTAGTTAAATATTTATCTGAAAGGATCACATGGAATTAGACTTGGACATGCAGATTTGGGGTGATATAACTCTCATCACAGAAAGAGCTCAGGGCTCTTCTCTGCCACCACAGAATCTTAGCCTTGACTCTTCTAGGGGCCCATGCATTGGCTCTAGCCCATTTGTTTCAAGAACAATGACACCTTGGGTATATAGTATTCAAGAGTGGTAGAAGTGGCAATGGCTATCCCCTATCCAGCACTATGTCCTCCACCCTCTCACTCGACTCTGGCAACTATTCCTCAGCCAGCTTTATACCAGGTGTTGGTGGTCTTCCAGATACCGTCATTTCTCCTCTTTCCAGTGACTTTCCAGATCATTGTTCCTTCCATAAGTCAATAGACTTTCATCAAAGTCCATTCTTGTCTCCAATTTATGTGGTGACTTTGTGTTCTTTTGTGAATGGGACCACTTTTCTCACTCCACCTACAGACCCTCACCTATACCCCCAGGTACTGGCATATAAAAAGATCACATTTTAATATTAATCAAATCCTCACGATTTAATGGTTAGAAGTGCTGTTCAACATTTAGTCTATAAAACTTCATACTCTAAATTTAACTTGATCAGATAACAAATTATCATGCATAATTTTCTGCACTCTCTGGATGAAACTTGCATTTTTGGTCATCTTCAAAACAGTATAATAACATCCGTTGAGAGAGTCATCAGAAGTGAGTTCCATGGGCAGCATGATGGATGGTGCAGCGTTGTGAGTAATGATGTAACCAGAACTAAATAAATGGTATTAGGGAACTGTGGTAGCAAGAAGATCTATATTGTTTCAACATAAACAGGTTCTGAAGAGTATGACATTGTGAGTAATAGCAAGGTTGCTACCTTTTCCTCCTGGTAAAAGATATAAAATTAGCCAGCTATAACACATTTGAAAGGGAAGAACATGAGGAGGTGGCTCCTGAGACTGAGCACAGACAGATTATGCCTGGACACTACAAAAATCTTCATGTGATTGGACAATAATCAAATACTCTAAATCTTCACCAGTAAATCACTAAGCCTCTCACATAAGCCCATGAACTTTTAAATACATTTTAATCCAAGTGTTTATGTTAGTGTGTTTCATACACTGCAAGAAATAGTTCCCCAGGATTCTGGAAACACTAGGGACACCTCTATTTTACCAGGTTCCATTCAGATACCTAGAGGCATGTACAACACATTCATATGTTGAAAATGGCAAGAGTACTTCAAATTTATACTATTGATAAAAATCTTAACTTTTCCAAAAGTAAGAGGCAAGTACATTCTTTTCTTGATTATGGGGAGAGATTTGTAAGAGAAATAGGAGGTCATTGAGGAAGAGGAGAACCATGGCAGCACATTTATTTGGTTATTTCACGCATTCAGGCAGATATTATGGTTATGAAAATAACCATAATGCTTATGAGTTTGAATATATAATATATTTGTGTTAGATTAAGTTATGTTTTAATTTATGGGAATTATTTATTCAGATATTATTGAAGGACCACATTAAGTGCCAGATATATATATATATATATATATATATATATATATATATATATATATTCTTTGATTTTATTATCTACTTTGAGCTATTAACAGTTTAGTGGGAGAGACAAACATGGAAACAAATAATTATATAATGTGTTTTGATAACAAATACAAAAGAGAAACTAATCAATATGGGGAAACAGGAGCAAGCTTCATATGTGGTAATTGTTTAACAATCTTATAAGATTAATAGGAGTGTGCAGGGACATAGACAACAGAAATCTAATACAGGCTGATGGACAGATATGCAAATATTAGCATTGACCCTAACTTTGTGTTTCTCTTACACTGTAACTTAGATTCATGAGATAGGAAATATTTCTTAGCACTCTTTAATTACTCTCTGTAGTTTAACACAAGTAAAGCAGTGCTACTTGGTCGATTTTAAGTATTTCTCAAGTTTCCTGACTGTCGCACAAAGTATTGTTCACAATACTTGTATGTACTAACTTATATATTAGCCCTCTGTATGTTGATAAATTATCTCTCAACCCCAATTCCGCATCTTATGGAAGTCAAAGCTCCTCTGTAAAGTTGATGTGGATTGCCAGAAATTTCTCTCTTAGGTTCCCTTGATCTTGGTTCTTGTCTCCATGGATGTCATATCACTTCATACCACACAGATGAAGATATGACACCAGTCAGTTCCTTAATAACCTTTCTTCTTAGTCATGGCACATTCAAATAGTCACACTCTTAGTATCATCCTCCAACCCATTCATGTGGGATTACAAATGAAGGGAGAAAGAAAAGAAGGGGGAATGGAGGAAAGAGAGAGGGAAAGAGGGAAGGGAGAAAGGAGAAAGAGAAGGGGGGAAGAAAGAGAAAGAGGGGAAGGACAATAGGAGGGCGGCAGGGAGGCAACTTTTATTATTATAAAACCAGCACAAGACAAATTGATGACTTGGATTCTCTAAGTCAATAAGCCTTTTGGTTTTGTTATTATATTTAAATAGGCTACATCTTATTAAAGTGTGTGTGTGTGTGTGTGTGTGTGTGTGTGGCATTTTCTCTCTAAGACGCCCACAGTTAGATCCAAAATCTGTGCCCAAGTGATTTCTGTAATAATATAGGAAGAATAACTCCCGAGTTAGGATATTCTTAGAGCATTGTTCCACTGTGTACATTGTGAAGGTAAAGCAGGCACCAGCGCTGTCTCTCCACAGGGAGGATGTATAACATAGTACTATTATAAACCCAAAGATTTTACAGTGTTTCATTTTATGATCTGCTCTGCCTAAAATGACCTAAGGTATAATTTTCCTCCCACTGATAGATGCCATCTACAAAGTGCCAGTGCTATTGAAGGGCTAGGCTGAACCACTAACGAAACAATTCTCACCTTTATGTCTTTTGCTTCTAAGCCCAGGTGGTAATGAAAGGGTGGCACATCAGTAAAAGGTTATTCATTAAGTGCCCTTAAGTGCGTAAGTACAGGGAACCAGAAAGACTCTAAGAGCAGTTCTGACCTCAACTTTTGGTCATTTGAAGCAATTACCAGAGGTGGCCTCCGTGAATGCTCCCAGGACAAGTGCATTGTCGAAGAGTGGAAAAGTAAATTCTTAAGTAGCTTCTATAGCTGATGTGGTCTCTGAGGCTGCTCAGCACATCATCACTCATAAGTGGTTGCTTACCTTAATGTCTTGTTCAAGGTAAAATACACTTACAAAATGTCCTCACTAATACATATTAAACAGAGCTCCAGGGAGAATGCCCACGAATTTGGAAGAATTACCTTTTTTTGCTTATGAACAAAATAAATCCCTGGCCATAAAGTCATTGTATTAAAATTTAGTCAGTATCATTGAGTTTCAATGCAATCATTATCGTGATAGAGCAAGATTCATACATCTTTAGTCAGACCAAACAGTCATTATCCAATGATGCAGCACTACCATCCTATGTGTGAAACCATATGCAAGCCTGAGATTCACTGCAAGTTAGTCAAGCTCATCAGTCCACTGCAGCCATCAAACCTTCCCTCTTCTCATTTCTCTAGTTGTTTCATATTTCTCACCTGTTGCATTTGTTTCCCTGCTTTAGCTATGTGTCTCTGGTTACGTCTATCTCACTTTTTTTTTTTTTACAGTCTGTTGATGCTCACATTTTAGTTATTGCATTCGCTGATAATATCTTCCAGGATAAGGGCTGTGCATAACCCCCATAGTGCATTGGGAAGAGTTATGTACACTCCAGGGGCAAAATTGACATTGAGAAGTGGCTGTCTTACGCCTCATGTAAAGTAAATGTAATACTGATGTGAGTAACAACTTGAAAGGTGGGGCTGGTATTAGCTCTCTGAGAATATAAAATGGCTAGATTTGGTTATTCTAGAGAGAGTGGAAAGTATATTTGAATAAAAATTGGTTAAAGTTTGGGCAACTGAATCTATACATATGTAATGCCTATTTTTTGGAGCTGCTAAAGTAAAATAAAGTTACCATGGAAACAACTACTTATAAGTGTGGCATACCCAGATTTTTAAGAAGTTACTTAACTAACCTTTCCAGAAAAGTGCACTTACTACTTTGACCTAGAGAGCTCTTGAGTGTACAAGTGGTAATGCCTATATGCAATTATCAAATAACTAAGTAAGATAATGTCAAGCAAATATTAGCCTCACAACAGCTGAAAATTAAATAGACTATTGAAAACATTAAAGTTGCTCACTTTTTGAAATGGTAATGTTAATATATCAATGTAGCCTCTAGACAATTGTTTGTGAATATAAAATTCTGATAGTTCTGATAAGTGCCTTTGTAAAAGGATATTTTATCCAGGGAGCAAGATCATGCCACCAAATAAAATGACAGTTTCTGTGGTCTGTAAAATGTGCATCCTACTTAATGAAGTGCCTCTGCCATTGTACATATAAATGGCAAACCAGTTAATTCAGAAGGAAACATTGGGAAGAAATTAGGTTAAGGAGGGGAACGAAGTTGAGATTTCTAGGCACAAACAATTTTTTCTCTGATTTCTTCATTGAAGAGATTCTGGAAATGTAAAGAAGATAATCAAAGTAAAAACTGATACTCAATAGGCAAAACTAAAAAGGTAATACAATGTTCGGAAGACATGTCTGTAAATAACAAAAGTACCCTTTTGTCTTTGAATTTTGGTAAGTCTTAGACTGCGGTCTGGAGATGGGCTTTCTAGGACTGCAAAGCATTTAGCGATTGATAAAGTAGATACTTAAAGAGGATTAAGTGCTTTTGTTTAAGAAAATAGTGCTCCAGTAATCACTAATTCACCAATATCATGAAGTAATTATAATTAATAAAAGGATATCTTAGTGAAAACCTATGGATATTATTTTCCTTTGATTTCATAGGAAGTAGAATATAATCTACTCTATAAAACAAAATATTAAAATTAACCGTTTCTCCGAGACAGGGTAAGCCACGCCCACCAGCCAATCAGAGCGGCTGTATGCAAATTAGTCCAGCCAACATGGAGGCCGCCACTCACGGACCTGAGTAAACGCCAGTTTCCATTGCGGCAGGAGCGAAAGTGAAGCTGCGCTCGCTCCACTTAAACTGCCTCTAGCGAAACACAGATTTGAAACAATATAACAATCACAGAATCCTCGGGAGCTGAAGGAAAGAGCAGCCCCGGGCCTAACCAGTAAAAGTAACAATTGTTTCATTATAGACGCTGCGAGGTGAAGCAGAAAGGAGGTTTCGTTAGTTAGAAGGCCGCCTTAAAGGAACAGTGTATCAATTATAGAAGATAACCCCAGGCCTTAAAGGAACAGCATCAATTATAGGAGATAAACAAACTCCAGAAACCTGTGTCCAGCCAGCCTTGCTGAAACCTTGGGTCAATGGGAGCTGTGGGCAGCCTGAAAGCCCCTCACCCAGCCTGGCCAGGCACGCCAGCAGGTGGACATCCCCCGAGGGGTCCCAGACTGCGAGAGGGCACAGGCCGGGCTGAGGGACATCCCGAGTGCACAGAGCGGCTGCAGGGCGGGACAGCGCAGGACCCAGGACCCGTGAGTGGGAAAGAGGCAGCAGGGTTGGAGGGCACCGCGAAGCGGGTAAGAGGTGGCAGGGGGTCGGTGGCCTGCTTGGCAGCTGTCCAGGCTCTTGGAGGGGCATCGGGGAGCGGGTAAGAGGTGGCAGGGGGTCGGCGGCCGGCTTGGTGGGCTTCCCAGACCCTTTGCAGAGCATCAGGGAGCGGGTAGGAGGTGGCAGGGAGTCGGTGGCCTGCTTGGCAGCTGTCCAGGCCCTTGTAGGGGCATCGGGGAGCGGGAAAGAGGTGGCAGGGGGTCGGCGGCCTGCTTGGCAGCTGTCCAGGCCCTTGGAGGGGCATCAGAGAGCAGGTAAGAGATGGAAGGGGGTCAGTGGCCTGCTTGGTGGGCTTCCCAGGCCCCTTGCAGGGCACCAGGAAGT
>PVJC01042183.1:0-15025 GCA_004026665.1 Murina feae
TGGGTTTGGTGACTTTTATGGTAAGGTTTCTAGGAAAGCTCAAAGTGCAGGTGATGAACCTGCTTGGATTGGAGGAGCATGCTCTGTTTACTGCTGTCACCTCTACCTACATACTCATTTATCTCTTGCTCCTCCCCAAACTGCCCATGCTAGCTCTTGCAAACCCCAGACACCCTCTTATCTCAAGACCTGTGAACCTGCTCTTCTCTATACCAGGAGTCCTTTTCCTGGGTATCTATATGGTTTGCTTCCTCATCATCTCCAGGTTGTTGCTCAAATGTCACTCTCTCTGTGAGGGATTTCTCTAATAACACTATTTAAAATTGTACCCTCACCGTGAATATTCCCTGTCTACCTTTTTCTGTAGAATTCTGCTCTTAACATGATATAACAAATCATATAGGACTATTTATTTATTTGGTCTATTGTCTGCCCTCTTCCTCCTGCAACTGTAAACATGTATGAGGTCAAGTATTTTTGTCTGCTTTGTTCTCTGCTGCATCCACTGGGCCCTCCTGTCTCAATGGTATCTTCAACCCATATAATACTATTTACCACTGCCCCTCTTTTCAAAACCACTGGGCTAGAGGATGCTAGCTTTTTACTTCCTCTTTCTGGCGTGGTCCTCCCACACCAGAATGATCTGAGACCTTTAGGGAAGTACGATTGCTCAGTTCCCACCATTTCACTTATCTTTCTGATTTAAGTGCTCTAAGGGAGACACAGGCTTTGCTGGTTTTAAAACAAATTACCCCAAGGGAATCTCACCCATAGTTGAGAACCACTGTTCTAGGTTCTCAGACTTCACTGCTTATTAGTATAACTAGAGGCTCGGTGCACGAAATTCATGCACTGAGGTGGGGAGGTTGTGTTCCTTAGCCTGGCCTGTGCCCTCTCGCAGTCCAGGACACCTCACTCCTTACTGCCTGCCTGCTTGCTGCTCCTTACTGCTCATCTCACTGCTCCTTAGTGCTGCTGGTGCTCCTTAGCCTCTCCCGCCACCACCACTGTGCTTGCCAGCCATGAGCCTGGCTTCTGACTGAGCAGCACTCCCCCTGTGGGAGCCCACTGAGCACCAGGGGGCAGCTCCTGCATTGAACATCACAGTGGCTGGTCATTCTGGTAATTCCACCGGAATGGTTGCTCAGGCTTTTCTTATGTAGATTTAGGGAGCTTTTCAAAATCCTGATGCCCAGGCTTAAACCACAATATCTATGGCAGTAGTTTTAAAGCTCCTTTTAAATATGAGAACAAGACCAGTTCTTCTCAAACTGTAATATACCCACAGTCGCCTGGGGACTTGGTTGAAACACAGGTTCTGATTCAGTAGGTGCACAGCGGGACCTCACATTCTGAGTTTCTAACAAGCTCCCAGCTGATGTGAAAGGCGCAGATCCATGGACCACACCTGTCACCCCAGAGGACAGTTACATCCGTTCCCTGCCCCCAAGGCTAACAGGACTCAGAGAGGGGAGCTCTGGCATTTGGGTGGTGAAGGTATTTCAAAGACATTATACCCATTACATAAGGCCATAGACAGCTTGCTAGTAGTTGCTATGGACTTACCTTGCAGAAGTCAGCTGCTACCCTCACTCTTCCTGTTATGAAGGTTACAATACTCAGTTTTCTACGTTCTCTAGCCACAAGCACACCCACACCAGCAAGTTTCACACAGTGAAATGCAACGAAGCACCTGGGCAAGGAGAGTTTGCCTTCCCCAATAGAAAACCAAGTCTCACCAGAAGGAAAACTCTTCCTACTCGGAGCGTGGCTGGAGTTGGCGTGCCCACCTGTGACTCAGAGGAAACAGGCGTGAAGAGGAAGGCCCACGGATAGTGTTGCCAGATACAATATCAGAATGTGACGTTAAAGATACATTTCAGATAAATAACAATATTTTAGTGCGTTGTGGTCACGTCTCCTGTTGCGGTCACCCTTAGAAATGGATGGACCCCCCCATCCCATGTTTGACCCCAGTGTTGAGACTGTTGACATCACACACATACCAAGAGGGTATGAGAGATTTTGTGACTCACGTCTTGAGGGTTTCTGAGGACATCAGGGAAGGCTCCCCAGCAGATCTGAAAGTAGCTGGAGAGAGCAGGTGGGGTTTTGTGGTGATGAAGGGCGGGGCTGAGTGGGGCTTGCATGTTTTGAACTTCCAGCTGGCACCAAAGGAAGAAGCACCCAGCCTGTCTGATGAGCTTGCTCAGATGTGGGGCAGGAGGAAAAGGGAAAGTGATGCACCTTGAAAGCTGCCAGCAAACATAAAAAATGGAGTCAGATTCTTTATTGCACTATGTTCTAAATACTGCACGGGACATACTGATGCTAGATTTATTTGTCTGAAATTCATATTTAACTGGGAGTCTTGTGTTTTTATTGTTGCTGTTACATCTGGCAATCCTATCTACAGAGCAGAGAAAGGAAAGAGCTTGGCTCCCTCCTGGGACTGTTCAGTCGCGACACCAACTCTAAGCCACTACTTCCAGACTTCTTGTTCTTTGAGACAAATGAACCCCTATGTCTTTAAGCCACGGTTAGTCAGAAGTTCACCTACCTGAGGACAAGCCCATTCCTAAAGGACACATCTCTGCTGATTCTTCCATTGGCAGCTTTTGCACTTGACACTTTCACTCAGGTACGGGTTAGGTACCTTATTTCCAAGTTTGCTGGAATCTGCCAATAAATTGAAAACAACCACAGAATGTGTGCATATTTTAGCAATTTTACAAAGATGACTTTGAAATTGGGATGTGATTTAGAACAGGTAGGGTCTTAGATTAGATCTGTGTTTCTCAACCCTGGCTGCATATTAAAATCATCTGGAGAGCTTTTCGCAAATAGTTGCCCATATCCAACCTTCAGATGTTATACTTAATTGGTCCGGGGTGGGGCCCAGGCATGGTAATTTCAAAAAGCCTTTTAGGGGAAATCATGTGCAACTGGGGCCAAAAAGCATTGCACTAGATAAACTACTCTAAGTGCATGTAGATACGCTTACTCTGGGCCCAGGCTTCGTGTGAAGTTTATTAAAAAGTGGAACCAAGGGAGAAAATGCTCCATCAGAGCCTGATGAATACTAACAGCTGTCCCTCGCTAGCCCACCACACGCTCGACTAGCCTGCCTGCCACTTCCCTGTTTCAGCCCCCAGGATGGCTATGGAATCACAGGGAAGGAGATGCAATGCCTTTTGACAAAGCGCCAGAAACCTGGAGGCAGGGAGCTCACATCTTCTCCTCACTTGGTTTCAGAGCTAGCAGACAGGTCTCCAGAGAAGATAGTCAAGATGCCAAGAAACTGGTAGGATTTACTTTATATATCTCATGGGGTGGGATGCGGGGTGGGGAGCATCTGCTGGTTGGGGGAAGTGAAAGTCGATGAGTGGACTTGTGACTTTGAAGTCACCTCACGTTCTTGTCTGCTTGATAGCAAAACTGAAAGTGTTTCTGTCCTTCGGAGACCCTGGATGCGGAGGTGTCTGGTGGAAGTGGTTAATCCTCCCTCCGTTGGACTGTAAATTATGCTGAGGTTGTTCAAGTAGATCCCAAGCTCCAATGGAGAGTACTTGCTTCATCCAGCCCCAGCTGCTCCATGCTGCGCAGCTAAACAAATAATACAACCTTGATCTTGTTTGACCAGTTCCTCCACACTTTTATTTTCCCTCTTGCTGCGGGCTAATCTTCAATCAGCAGGCACCTCCCCATAACAAGTGGAGTTGCTGCCTGTAGCCTGAATTGCATCGAGTTGCTTAAGTCCTTTTGGTTCTGAACTAGTTTGGTTTGCACAGAAAGCCCTCATGGTGCCTCGAATGTGGGTCCTCCTTTTGCCCATGTTAATTCAATCAGGTAGCTTCCCTTTGCTGAGTATTGCGGGTCTCAGTTCTTGCTGAAAAGAATGACCGACCACATCACTTAAGTTTACACCTCGTAATCCTGAAAACAGACTCAAAACTGGTAGCTTTGCTCTTTTTCTTCTGTGCATACAAGATTATGCAGAAGGAATTTAGTCCAATAAAAAGAACCCAATTCTACCCATAAGAACTTATTTTCTGTCTGTTTCCTCAAAGGCTTGTACGTTATGACCCAGCCTCCCAGTTCCATGAGTCAAGGAGAAGAGAGATCCCTTTTATTCAAATACTAGAGGCCCAGTGCATTAAATTTGTGCACTGGGGGAGGGGGTGGCCATCTCTCAGCCTGGCCTGTGCCCTCTCGCAGTCGGGAGCCCTCGGGAGATGTCTGACTGATAACTTAGGCCTGCTCCCCCTAAGCCGGCAGTTGGATATCCTTAGCTCTGCCGAGGAGGCGGGAGAGGCTCCCGCCACCACAGCTGTGCTTGCCAACCGTGAGGCTGGCTTCTGGCTGAGCAGTGCACCCCTGGTGGGAGTGCACTGACCCTCAGGGGGGGCAGCTCCTGTGTTGAGCATCTGCCCTTGGTAGTCAGTGCACATCCTAACGAGTGGTTGAGTGGCCTTAGCATATCATTAGCATATTACACTTTGATTGGCTGAATGGATGACTGGATGACCAGACAGCATATTAAGCTTTTATTATATAGGATATTTTATTTAAAACTCTTCTAGAAATACGCTGAAATGTTAACAGTGAAAACAAAGGCAAACTCTAATTGAGAGATAGAGACTTGAGCCGAAGGGCTGTTTTGCTCATGCCTGGTTGATGGAACAATCTGTTTAATGGGCCTGAGGCTACGGGATATCTTTGAGTTTATTTTCTGGGTGTTTGTTGGGCACAATTAACTCAAGGAGGAGTCACATATCGTTACCCAGGATTTATTCTAGGGGAGAGCTAGAGGTTTTCTCAGTGGAAACTAAACAATCAGGACTCCATATTTGTTTTCCATAGTTGGTGAGTCCCTATGGAAGGCATTCAAGCTTTTGGGCCAGGTTGAGTTGCATGCTGTTTACTGGTGGTCAGAAGTTACTGGCTGGATCATAGAAGGCAGAAAGTGTGTGTGGTGGGGAGGGGATTGTAGGAACATGGTACTCAGAGCATGGCTTCTTTATTTCCACTACTAACCCTGCCCAACTGCTTCCCCTTTCCCCCACCCCCCAGTCAAATAGTGGCTGGGGCTACACAGGATTTGGTGGGAGGGAGGTCCACGTGGTTTTAGGAGTACACCAATGCAGAAAACTGGTGTGAGGCCTGTTCCTGAGGGTTGGACAAGCTCCTGAGGGTGGTAGGTAGAGCTAGGCCTGCAAAGATTCCTACTCCCCTCAGCCCACCAACCACAGGGAAGTTCTACATATAAAAACTAAAATACCATCCTAGCCTGTTTGTAGATAGAGCATTGGCCTATGGACCGAAAGGTCCTGAGTTCAGTTTGGGTCAAGAGCACATACCTTGGTTGCAGGCTCCTCCCTGGCCCAGGCTCTGGTCAGGCTCGAGCAGGAGGCAACCAATCCATGTGCTTCTCTCACATGGATGTTTCTCTCTGTCTTTTCCTCTCTTTTTCACTCTCTCTAAAAACCATTGGAAAATATCCTTGGTGTGAATTAAAAAAACTAAAATGCCTTCTAACTCAAAGGTTTTCGCCTACAATAATGATGTTTCTAGAGATTCAGCTTTCCCTCAAGAAGAAAGGACTTCATGATTTGTAACTGAACTAGGAAAACAGTTGCTCAGGTAGTCAGCTATCTCAAAAAACTGTGTGTGTGTGTGTGTATGTATGTATGTGTGCAACCAAAGCTTTTAGTTAGAAAGAATATGTTGCTCCTTGTTATACAACTTAAGAGTCTTTGTAACTTAAGCTCACCTCGTGGCTTCCTGTACACTGCAGCCAGCCAGGGTGCTGAAATGTTTGTCTCTACAAACAACTTGCTGGATCAGTTTGTTCTAACTCTACTGGGATAGCTGTGCTGTTTCCAAGGCCTCCTTAGATAGGCCTATGTTCCATGATTGAGTAGACTGGGGTGTTGGGACACTTGGATTTGGTTCTCATTCCGGCCCTAGGTAACTATGTGATTTAAGGAATTGCATATCCTATATAATGAAAGGGTAATATGGAAATTGACTCCAACAGCAGAACGACTGGGAATGACTGGTCAGTATGACACACACTGACCACCAGGGAGCAGATGCTTAATGCAGGCGATGCCCCCTGATGGTCAGTGCACTCCTACAGGAGGGGGTCTGCTTAGCCACAAGCCAGGCTGCAGCCAGCACAGTGGTGGTGACAAGAGACTCTCCTGCCTCTTCAGCAGTGCTAAGGATGTCCGACTGCAACTTTGGCCTGCTCCCCGCTGGCAAGTGGACATCCCCCGAGGCCTCCCAGGCTACCAGAGGGATGTCTGACTGCCAGCTTAGGCAGGATCCCCCAGAGAGCGGGCCTAAGCCAGCAGGTAGACATCCCCCGAGGGGTCCCAGACTGCGAGAGGGCACAGGCTGGGCTGAGGGACCCCCCCAAGTGCACAAATTTTTGTGCACTGGGCCTCTAGTTATTTATAAAATGGCAGGAAAGAGGGGGCATGGGATACAGGCAAGAAATAGGTCTTTTCTGCCCTACAGAATTCATTTCCATAGAAACAACTGAGGGAGTTGTTCTCAAACATGAGTCCTAATCAAATTGGGGAGAAGCAATCAAGTCATGGTGATGTGGTCTCTACAATGAAGCGAAGTTTTAGTAACACAGGGGCTAGAGGCAATTTGTGTAGGGTTTGTAAATGTAAACTTTGATGTAATGCAATACTACCAAATATTTTTATAATGTTTTCTTCGCCTTCCTATCAATCTCTGGACTGAGATTTCATTATACTGGCTGCTTTGAGCTCCTACCTTATTCAATGAGATTACTGGAAGATGAGATAGTGTCTCCTACCTTTGTTCCAGTGACAAGTCAGTTATATGGGTGATGGTTTGTGGAGAGCGATTTCTAAAAAACAGGTTTGAATTTCAAGGAAATTGACAAAACAAAATTAACCTAAATGCAGATTTTTTCTCAGATCTTGAAACTTTCCTTTATAACCAAAAACTAAATGGGGATAATTTTGCCTTTACATAAACTTAACTTCAATAAACTAAAAACTGAACTGCAACAAGCATAATTAAACCACATTATTTTATTGAAAAGGAAAAATATACAGAAATATTAATTTAAAATTTGTAAACTTTTAAAAATGAACAGTATTTATAAACATTTGAAAAATAGAAAACTTCATGACCACAGAGTTCATTCAAAATATCTAAGAACATTTCACATATATTCATATAAATTACTTTTCCACAAAGTTTGGTTGGAATGTAAAGATTTCAGTTAGTTCAGTTTTATTAAGAAAAATAAAATATTTCTGTTGGAATCCTTTTGTATCGGTTTGTGTTGAGATAGTATAATGATGGAATTCATTTTCACTTGAGTTACTTAAAAGGAGCTACTGTTGACACACATTAAGAAAAGATGAAGGATGTATAAAAACTGGCAACTAATGGTCCTTATCTATCTAGTAATAAGACTAAGAGTTAAGATGTTGATTCAAAGAGAACTAAATTTTATTAATTGCCTCATCTATCAGACATGATGTAGGGTGCTTTCATGTACTTAATTTAGTACCCTTAAAATAAAATAAAGGTGTTAATTTTATGTTGCTAAAGCTAAATGGTTCTATGAATATTTTGCAATCTGAACTAAAAATAAAATCATTAACCACTGACCCAAGAATACAATTACAAGACCAAAAATAAAATGAAAGTATTATGTTTACAGAATTAGGAAAAGCTTTCAATTTGGCTGTGTGAGGACAACTTTGTAATCTTTAACGACACAAGTGCAGATATTCACATAATAAACCTTCAGATATCATCTACATGAGATAAAGAAAGTGTACATTTTAAATATATACATATATGAAACTTCCAGTTAAGACTAACATGGTTAGTCTGAAAATGGGGATCCGGCATTTTATTCCTCCTCAGACAATACACCCTGTTTGGAGAAATTTATTCTGAGTTTAAGGTTTGCAATAACATTTTAGTTTTTCAATGCATATTCAAGAAGCCCGCCAGGGATTTTTAGAATATGTGAAATATTTCATTGTTTCTCAACATATTTCAACTCGTTAAATTTTTCTCAGTCTTCCTCCTGGGCACATCTGTCAACACCAGTTTATTTTCCAACCCAGGGTTCACATGGTTCTTGCGTTCCAAGAACCTTCAACCTGAACACAATACACCAAGGGCAAAGCTTTGTAACAGGTGACATTTAAGAAACATCTGACACTGAAATTCATAGCCTCAGTGTGGATGCCATTAATTTCCTTACCAAGAAGGATAAAGCAATAAAGTTTACAATAGAAAAAAAAAAGTGAAAGAATGTTTTAAAACTACCTTTTCCTACAAATTTGTGTTCATAGCTTATATCTCTGATATACAATTACAGTGAAACAGCAGTCAACAGAGTAAACACATATTTGAGCTGAGGTATCAACCCATGTCTTCCATGGGTTATCAGTTTTCAGAAATTTAGAACACACTGAGTTGCACTCAACACTAAACTGCTGAAGAGATGATAACAGTACTTTAGGACTTGGCAGTCACCTCAGGTTGTCACTGTGAAATCAGTGATAGTTCAGTAGAACTGATGAAGTGCTAACGTCAGTTTAACAGAATTCTGAATAACAGAATTGATTCTTATTACCCAGAGTAGACATGAGCTATGTTGCAAACAAACAACATCACAGACCTTTGATGTCAGAACAGATAAATGCAGTTAATCAGGAGGGCTTTTGTTTTTTGAATGTCACAGTTTTTTTGTTGTTAGGATTTTTTTTGAGAGAAGTGAGTTTAGAAGGCAGCTAATTTCTCCTTTTCTATGAAATCAACGAGTGATCAGAAATCTGTCCATAAATATTAAAAGCCACCAAAAGTGTTATTCCTGCTATGCACTTGGAGACATGAACACTTTATTTAAGTTTCAATACATAAAATGTATTTTCTGGTAGTAGTTCCTGAGGTCTTAATATTTTGTTTTTTAGGAGACTAACTCCCCTTCTTGTTCTTCCAAAACACTTATAGGTAAAATATACAGAAAACATGGTCAGTGTGAGATTCAACAGAAAGAGACAATCTACCAATTATTGTGGTAGGTTATGTATATTTTCAAAAAGATTTGTAACTAATTATAATTTTCTTAATAAGCTGGAAAGTGCTAAATTTCAAGAGGATGATTATTTTAACTCATTTAGGTTTTTCACAAAGATTCTTCCAAAAAGTTTGTGGAAAACCCACCCTTTGGGAATTAAACATTTGAGAAAAACTGAAGTGTACAATATCATCCTAAAATAATGTAGCAATTGCTTTACAAAAATCTTCACATCAGTAAGAAAAAGAACCTTTGGGATAATAGTAAAATCAAGGAATAAAATGAATACAAAAATTTCCCAACTAAACTCACCTAGACGTCTCCAAAAACTCAATTTTGTCTTATGTTGTTCAGGTCTGAGTTAAAGTAACTCATGAACACAATCATTTGTGCTTCTTTTAGTAAAAAGAAAAAAAAAAAGTGTTTCCTTTACTTACGATATAAAATACTTCCCTTCTCCATTCTCCCCTTTTTACTTATAATAAACTTCTATGATATGTCAATAAATTACAATTACAACCCGTAAGCTCTTCATGGACACATATTTCTTTGCATCCTAACACACCAGGAGCAGATTTCCAGCACAGGCCTATTCTTCTCTTTAGCACTCTACCCTTCAGCTATTATCCAGTTTAGTTAAATGAATTTGGAAGGGGAGGGAAAGCATCGGTGATCTCACTTCTCAGTTTCAATAATTTGAAACTATGACTCATCAGAGAATGACTGATACTCTTCTCACCAGCACACAGTTATCTATCAATTACTACGAAACCAAGACTAACAGCCAATGAAATAAAGAGCCACCTGGCTGGGCCAAATATACTGTGACCAGAAAAGAGATTTCAAGTTTGCAGAAATGAGAAACAACAGAAGTCTTCTAGAGGATGATCAAAATCTTGATTTTTTCAAAGATGATGGCCCAAAATGAAGGGATTTTTACTTGGCCTTCCATCTAAATTATTAGTTAGGACCTTAAAAATGTCAGCTTTCCTAACAGTTCTGCAGGTATTCCTGCTCCTCTCCACCTGTCTCTTAATGGGTCAAGCTCAATGTTTGCAAAGACTTTGATCAATCACAAGTTCTGCTAAACAAGGTAATGTCATCCTCATATCCCGAGGTTGAACATTCTATATTCTCCAGTAAGACATACTTGTCTTCGTTGCCATTCAGAGAGAGGGCTTCTTTCTGAGTGGTGGATGTCAGGTCACTCCAGGCGATGTCGGTGTTTTTAAAAGCGTGTAGAAGGAAGATGCCATTGATAATGGTGAAGAACCCACTCAGGGTCCCGATGATATCTCCAGCTTTCATGCCATACCATTCCTGGAACAAGATGGCGGAGCACATCACTACCATGGTTGTAAAGAACACATAGTAGATGGGAGTCACGAGAGATGTATTGAAGGTGTCGAGGGCCTTGTTGAGATAGTTAATCTGTGTCGTCACTGAAAGCACAAGTACAGCCAGCAAAACAAAGACCAGGGGGTTCTTGTAAACTGGCTTCCATTCCAAGAGTTCTTTAATGGCAATTCCCAGGCCCTTCACAGAAGAAACTGAAAATGCTCCAATCAACGAGCAGATTGAAATGTAGATTAATATGTTGGTCTGTCCTTTCTTGGGAGCCACAATCAAAATCAGCACCAAAACAATCACAGTAATGATCACAGCAAAGGAAATGAATCCTGTTAGGAAGAGAAAAGAATTAGACTTCAGGAAATGCTCAGAGGATCATGTCTTTGTGAAGTCTTATTAGCCAGGAGTTTAGGAGCACAGGTGTTTTAGAAAGAGAAGTGAGATTAAATGAAAAAAAAAAAAAAACAACAACACTTGACTGCATAGCCCTTTATATTTTACAATGGACTTTCCCAAACATGTCATTTGAATCTTCCAGAAAATACTGTGGGGCACGGAAGATAATGTCTGATTGACTTTTTATTTTTAGAGGAGTGGCCAAATTTGGGTTGGAGCCTAAGTCTATAGCCTCTCCTCTCCCCATGTCTTCATTTCATTGTGTAGAGGGAAAGCGTAGACACAAAAGTAAGTTGTGTCACCTTTTCAGAAGACTTGTAACACTCTGTGAAACTTAACTGTGTCTCTCAATGCACAACTTGGGTTGTAGGAAGCCTATTACAATATTATTACAAATTCATTTGATGAAGAGAGAAAGTGGAGCAGAATTTGAGTATTTCTTTTGTTTGATGCACAGACCTGGGTCTCTCAATTTCATTTCCATTTCATGCAAAGAAGCGACTTCCTCTTCTTGTGGGGCATGGATAACCATCACAGTTGACCCCAATATACTTAATATGCAGCCTATTTTCCCATGAATGTTCAAGTGCTCATTTAAAAAATAGGAAGATAATATTGCACTGTTGGGAGAAGAAAAATAAATCACTCTTGTTCAATTACCTTTTGATTCCATAGCAGCTCAGAAGTCACACTGTGGCACAAGCCACTATAATCCCAATCAACTGTTCTGAATGTCCTACGTGACACTGAAAACCCTGATTAGTTTTAAAACACAGGAATGATGGTCAATCGTATCTGCTTAATTGCTTTTATATCTAAAGAGTTAAAATAGACATTCTATACCCCTCTAAACTTCCCAAGCCCTTCTAAAAAGGGCCCACTCAGTTCATTTTCTATTTTTCCATCTTATTGGCCTGATACAGTTAGAATACACAAGTTCATGAAAACGTCAAAGAAAGATATATGCTTAAAGATTTAGTCTGCTCAGCACTGATATTTAGCTAGAACACGTAAGTCCAATCATATGGGTTGTCAAAATATTGAAATATCTCCTTACCAGCTGCTCCTGCCCTGATACTTTCACCTACCCAATGCTCCCACTACTTTGGTTGCCATGGTCTCAGGTAGTTCCAGGTTGGCACCACCATGGACACCAGACTGTGCCATCCTGCTTCTTCACCAGCAGGCATGCTGTGGCTCCTACACACCATCCTCCTTCCCCTGATGCCCTGGCATTCCCACCAGGGTATTACCAGTACCCATTTGCACACAAGACTGGTCAATTACCAGGTGTTTTCTAAGAGTCGCCCTGCTGTGGCCACTTGTGAGGTCTTCAGCCTCAAAAAAAACATAGCTATCTTTCACTGTATAGATAGTGCTCTAGTGCTTTATGTGTATTGACTCACTGAATTCTTAAAACAACCTACAACGAAGGTAAAAAGAAGTGAGTAGGCCTAGTCATAATCTTTCCACCAGAAGTTGATAATGAATGGAGATAAAAGGAAAAGAAAAACAAACAAAATAGTTGCTTAGCTACAAAGTAAGAGTTCGTGGGCTCATTGAACACATTCATTTGGGATCAAAAGAAAGACTAAGAAAGATTAGATCCACATTCAATGAACAGGAAATTTTTCCTGTTCCCAGCACTAAAAGTAACCAAAAGACCTCCAAACGGAAGTATCCAGTAGTAGATGCAAGACTTTGAGCGAGAGTAGAAATTTAACCCAAACATGATGCTTTTTAAAAGTCCTCTAATAGCAATGGTCATTAACCACTATGACAACAGAGAGGATTAAAAGGGCTGTGGCAGTTTGTTCAGGTGAGAGAGAGAGAAAAAAAATCTGCTTTGTTGAAACATAACTCACAATGACTTTATATTAGCAGCAAACCAAGCTCACTCTCACAGGTTTACTAAAAATCAGTAAGGCAATCTATTTCCTATTTCTCCTACAATTTATTGTGTAGTCTTCTCAAATTACTTTTGGGATTTCTAGATTGTGTTTTGCCATATGCTTAGCAATGTATTTCTTGTGGGGTTCAGCTTATCACGGTTTTAAAATCCCTACAGAAGCCACACTCTTCACGGCTCACGTACCTGATGAGGACACTCAGCGCGCCCAGGGGCGTGACCAGCGTGGCAGGTGCAAAAGCGTAGGCTGCGAAGTTTGCAGCCTCTCCCGCTCCCACTGGAAAGCAAGCCGCAGGATTAATATTAAAGACGGACTGACTTGTCAGGAGAGGAAAACAAATGACAGATGCAAAGCTGTAGACTATCATCCCAAAGACACGGATAAGTTGAACAACAAGGAATAATGAACTCTTTTTAGGGACGGAGGGGGGAGTTTGGCAACAGGGATGCAGATAAACTCTAATTACCTGGTGATACAAGCTCAACTAACACAAAAGGTGGCGATGAATACACATCTTAAATGACTTTCAATAAAGATTTCAGTTATTTCAGTACCGGAAACATATATGGTCACTGATGAAATCTAGCAGAGGTGGCTTTGGAGTAAGCAGAGAATTATTCTGTTTGCTCAGGAGTACCTACTGTTATGCAAATTAACAGTAAAACAACTCCTAAAATTGGAATGCCCAGTAGAGATCTGCCTAGGCAGGGGACAACCACACATGCCCACCACAGGCCCAGGTAGCCAGGCTTCTCTGAATTGCAGATGACCAACAAGAACGTAACACTATCTTAGTAGCTCAGGGAGATCCAAGCACCTGTTTTAAAGCCATAACAATGTGCTCCCCGCAATCCCCTTTTTAGCTGAGGAACTCTAAACTTCCATGAGCTAGTGTGATGCAAATAGCTTCTAGAGTGAGAGAAAACTCCTCTAAGAGCAGGGTCCTCTATTTGGGGCCAAATTATTCTCATGGGTCACAACTGAACACCTGAACACTTGCCCACGGAATGTAGTGTTTCACGCTGGCCAACTACGCAAAATAAACGTATTGTAGAGAAAGTTCTGGAACAGATGAAAGACACCAGCATACTTTTTCTTTTCTCCTCTGGTTGCTATGCCCTAGCCCCACGCCCCCAGCCAAATGTACAGGAGTATTTAGCTTTAGGAAAACATCGTAAGACAAATAGAAATAATTAGGAGACTCCTCTCCTAAGAAGAGCAATGGCAGTTTTCTTAGAATATTAAGCTTTCTGGAATACTTTATATTTTTATCTTTATAGATGACTTTTCAAGAAGATAAAGGGCTGTACAAATTTATTTTTATTCATCATCTTTTTAGATTCTGCCATTTGTTAAAAGTATTCAAATTCTTTCTTATAACAGGATCTCACAGGTACTGCAATAGGTCAGGAAAATACATGGAAGTTTTAAGGTTTCTGGCTACAGATGTAGATGATTAGCAACTGGTATGAAACTACAATGTACGAGGCCCTTTCTTTGGAAGTCTGAGGTTTGGGAATTAAGAAAGTTCAGAGGGAGACAGCAAGATGGGGGCATAAGGTAAACACCGTAAATGCAGCCATGAAAAACTATTTCAGAAAAACCACGAAAAGAACACACAGACAGCACTCACACCCACAGGAAGGCTGGCTGAGTGAAAATCCTACAACTAGAAAAGAGTCTGAGACTCAGAGGAGCAGCGGAAGCAAAGTACAGAGGTACGGAGGCGCGCGCACGGGGCTCGGGGAAAGGGCTGGTGCCGGAGGTCACGGTTCTTTTCCAAAACGGAGAGAGCCACAAGTTCCCAGCGGCTCTGAACTCCAGTTCCAGGCGAGTTTCTGAGGACCCAGACACCTGGAGAAGGGGGACTGACTGGCACCAGGAGGAAATCCAAAGCGGGTTTCTCTCAGCGTTGCTTGCAACAATTACCGCGGGACACAGAGACCTGGTATCTCTCAGCGCAGGGCTGAAAAGCACCATAGCTATTTGCTCCGCCCTGCCCTGCAAACTCCCCGAGGCCCCACCCCTCCCAAGCTGCGTAAGAGGCTTTTGCATATAAAAGACTGAGTAGCCTAAGGCAAGGCTAACTCAACACCTCCTTAAAGATACAGGAGCCAGCCCCACCCAGTGGCCAGAGTGGGACTAACCTAAACAAAACAGATCCACAAGGAACACACTCGGGGCAGATGCAGTGAGCATAAAAGCCCCACTGAAACAACTCTTGCCCCATAAGGGTGTCTCCAGCACAGAAGTTCTCCCACTGTAGACACAGCTGACT